>VWPU01016225.1:0-172205 GCA_013398955.1 Callaeas wilsoni
CCCCGGGCCGGGCGGGAGGAGCCGCGAGGGGCGGCTGGCGGAGCGCAGGCCGGGCTCGTTGCGCTGCCCCGCCGCAGCCCGGCCCGGATCCCAACCGGCGCCGGTACCCGCGGCGATCCTCTCCCGGACTCCGGTGACGCCCCCCGGGAGCGGAGCGGGGCCGGGCTGGGCTCTCCTCAGCCCGCCAGGGCGGGGCTTGTTCGTCGTCCCCGATCCTGACGGAGAGGCCCTTACGTGTTGCCATGGCCGAGGGGGCCGCGGCGGCCCCGGCGTGCTTCAGCGAAGACGATTTTTACTGCCCGGTGTGCCAGGAGGTGTTCAAAACGCCCGTGAGGACCGCCAACTGCCAGCACGTGTGGGTATCCCGACCTCCCGCCCCTTCCCAGCCTTTTCCTCGCTTCCTTCGGCTCTCCGCCTTGTGCTCCTCGGCTCCCCCCGCTCCCGGCGCACGGACCCTCGGCCTGGAGCCGCTGGTGGTGCGGCTGCGAGCCCGGTGCTGCTCCAGCCTCCCCTCGCCTCTTTTCTTTTGTAGCCGACGAGACCTGGTCATTTAGGAGAAGCCCCCCCCTCCACCTCCCCGGGTGTCTGGTCGGCGGTGGGGGAGTTTTGCTGTGCTGTCTGACCTAACTTGCGGTTTTTAACTTCATGGTTTTCCCCGTTCCTTTTCGAACAAGGACGGTAGTGTGAGTTGTTCTCTCTTTTCAGTTCATCTATTCAGCATTTTTTTTCCAGAGGGCCGTTTGATTACAACGTGCTACTTTGTAGAAAGGCAAAATAGCTTTGGCAGCTGGTGCGTAAGGAAAGAGCTGCAAAAGCTTGTAAGCTGAGGTCTCTGGAAACGCGTGCTGAGTGAAGCTTTGCAGTGGTTTTGGCTCTGCTTAAGGACAATAAACAGGAATTACTCTGATAAGATTGTCCAAAATCACGTGCTTGCTGCACCATTTAATATCTCATTAGTGATCAATCTGGTGTGCAGCTCGGTAATACTTGTCAATAAATAAGAAAGAGTTTTTACCTAGAGTGCATTGCCAAGCTCCCCTGATTTCCATATACTTCATCATAAGCACCACTGTTTCATATTTCTTTTAAATGTCAAACTTTATATTCGGTAAACAATTACTCTGATACCTCTCTTTTTATTTTTTTTTCCCTAACCATCATCCACCTCTCTTCAAGGACGAAGTATCTAACTCTGTATATTTTGCTAACCTGTGTTTGTGGTAACTTTTCAATTTAGGTTTTGCAGGAAGTGCTTCTTGACAGCTATAAGAGAAAGTGGAACACATTGTCCTCTCTGCCGGGGGAGCGTGACTAAAAAAGAAAGAACGTATCCCAAAAGGGCTCTAGATGTTGAAAACAGTATGAAGAAAGCTTCTGGGGGCTGTAGATGCTGTGAGAAGCAGGTAGAGTAAAACTTTAAAAATAGTTGAATACATTTTTTGTGTTTTTGTTCAGACACACCTTTAGCGTGTGTCATTCTCATCTTGGAGCTGAAGAGCCTATAGCAGTTGCAACTTAGCTTTGTATAGCTTGTGCCTATACTGGGCATGCAGTGCCTGCTAGCTGTACCTAACAGATGTAAACTGAAAGAGCATCTTGAATTGTCAATAAAGGCATTTTAAGTGGAGTTGCAGTTTTTCCCCCAAAAGATGGAAAAAAACTGGATATAACTATAAAACTGGCAAAAGGAGAGTTAAGGAGCTGAACATAACAATTGCAGTGATATGGAAAACCTCAGAAACTTTCAGTATGGAAACACAACTGCTTCGAGCTGCCATAAAATTTAATTTAAAACCAAAAAAATGTGAGTTGATTACTTGCAGTGCCCGCATGATCAATCATATGTAATTTCCTCCTTCCCCATCAGTCCTTTTACATTCTCTTAATTTCCTTTCTAAAGGGGTCATTATTTTTGGAACACTGGGTGAAATCTTGACCCTCACTGAAACCAAGAGTAATGTCTCTTTTGATATAAACAGATGCAGGATTTCAGCCACACTTTTTGTTTATAACAAAATGCATCAAATCCAGGTAGTCTTTATGTTGGTTTCATTTCACTTGGGACTTCTGCCAATGTGAAAATCAGCACTAATGGAATCCTCAACTGCTTGCATTGTTCCACATGATTCATTAGGATGAAAAGTAAGTAGAAGGAAACTGATAGCAAGTTGGTAAACTGGAAGGAAGAACCAAACAGAATAACTTTAATGGAATTTAGGCACAGGCATGTGAGATACGATCTTGTTCAGCCTCTAGACCTGTGAGCACCTTCTGACAGTGCTGCTGGACCTGAAACTCAGATTTAGGGCATGTCCAACACAGCTGTCTTCTGACAAATCTAAGCAACTCATTCTCTTAATTGTAGTTAAAGGTCAATAGGCAGCCTTAAGTTGGTGATCATTCACCTATTTTTTTTTCCCCTCCCCTGTCAGTGAGAAAAGGAACACACCTAATGCAAAAAGAAAATATTCCTCTGCATGAGGTAACAGCAGGCCAGAGAAGACTGAAGGTGCAGTGGTGCTTATCCCATCCTCACAGCTACTCTCTGTTATAGCTCATCAGCTGTTGATCCTGGATCTAGGAGGTGTAGTTCCAGTGACTTTGTTTCAATTAAATGGTGTTTACTTGCATCTTTTGTCCCTGAGAGAGCTCTCAGATGTCCAGCAGTTTGAGTGGCAATGTTTTCCAGTCTCACAGGGTGACACTGGCTCTGAGGAGAGAGGAATTGGAGATGTCCTGTTGGTGAAGAAAGTGTTCATGCTCAGAAGGGAGACACAAGTTCTGGTTTCTGCTGCGTATGATATCTATATAATTCCTGCATGCATTGCTTTCTGTTGGCAGAATTATCTCTTCCTTCTATCCCTGGATTGTTTAGTATGATTTCAGTAATTTGGCATTTTGTTTTCAGGTTAGATTTTCATGGATGAGACAGCATTATAAAACGTGTAAGAAGTATCAGGATGAATATGGTGTTTCTTCAATTATTCCAAACTTACAGATTTCTCAAGATGCAACAGGGAACAGGTAATCGGGGTGTTCTGTGTGTAACAGTGCATCTTCTTTCCCCACCCCCTCACCCTATGGAAAGTATTTTTTTCCAGGGCATTCCTTCTTTTTGCAATAGTTATTGTCCATATTTTTGTGCTTCAAAATAAGAGTTTTTCCAGGTCTTTTTCTCTACTCTTAGCAGGCAGAAGAAAACCTTTCTGCATGATGGCTTTGAAATGTCTTCTAGAGACTCTTCTAAAAAGTATTTAATATTCATAGCTTGCTTTCCTTGCCTTGACAGCATTTGAGCAGCTTACTTTGTAACATATTTCATAATATTTACCTCTGGAGAAGTTCCTGTCTATTTTTATTCCCCCTCCCCTTTCCTAAGTTTGTTTTAGTGGGTATCCTGTTTCAAAACATTACTGTGCAAGCTTTTGCTTTCTGATTGAATTTATTTTTAACAGATCTCTTATGAAATATATAAGGAACTCCAGTATGTTACACAGCATAAAATCAAATGAGACTTGCCATTTGTTTTCAGGCAGTAAAGCTAACTTTTTTTTTCATATATTCTCACTGATAGTAGGGACTGGAGATTTTTGGTTATTTTTGAAAAGCTTTTTATGTGTTTGTTTCACAGAGCTTTATTATATGTATCCCATCCTTTTTTTTTTTTTGCCATTGATTTTCTATTTTTAGCAGTCTGAACTTCTCTGTGTTTGGTTTTCAACCCATCAGTCTATTGAAAGTTGAAGCTGTTACTGGGATTAGCTGCAGCAATGTTTCACCAAAGTGTCTGGATATTCTGATATTACTATTCGTGCAGTTTGCTACAGTAGAATAGCTGCGACTATAATATCACAGAAGTATAAAAAAATTTAACATTACCATATTTGTGACTGTATATATTCTTGTTCTTAGCATGTCTGTGCAGTTTCTTCTGGCTTAGCTAGAGGTGCATATATGGTCAAATTTACTTTTTAAAGTGTTCTTCTGCTTTACTCTTACTTTAGGAAAAAAAGTTTATTTTGTGTTCAGCATAAGAAAACTTATCTAATTGTAGTTGAAAGTTGCAAATTATTTGTATGAATACATGGCAGTTAAAGGCCTATTTACACCTTCCTAAGTCAAAAAACTTAAAGTGCTACCTGTCTTACATTCCCATAGTTCATAAAACTTTTTGAGTTACTTGACCGTCACCTGCATTGCCACATGTTTGTTGTATTGTATACCAGTTTCTTGTAAAGTTATGTAATATGCCACCAAGCATCACCATGGTAATTAAATTATCCAGAGAGATCCCAGTTGACTGGAAATTAGCAAATGTAATACCCATCTACAAGAAGGATCAGAAGGATGAGCCAGGGAACTACAGACCTGTCAGACTGACCTTGGTGTATCAGGGAAGGTCACAGAGCAAATCATCCTGAGCCCCATCACGTGGCATGTGCAGGACTACCAGGGGATCAGGCCCAGCCGACATGGGTTTACAAAAGTCAGGTCCTGTTTGACCTAACTGATCTCCTGTGACAGAGTGACCTGCTTAGTAGATGAGGGAAAGACTTTGGATGCTGTCTATCTAGACTTCAGGAAAGCATTTGACACCATCTCCCACAGTGTTCTCCTGGAGAAGCTGGCTGCCTATGGCTTGGACAGGTGTGCTCTTCACTGGGTGAAAAAACTGTCTGGATGGCCAGGCCCAGAGAGAGGTGGTGAATGGAGTTACATCCAGTTGGCACCTGGTCACCAGAGGTGTTCCCCAGGGTTCTGTTTGAGGCCACTCCTGTTTAACACCTCTATTGATGATTTGGATGATGAGATTGAGTGCTCCCTCAGTGAGTTTGCAGATGACACCAAGTCCTGTGGAAGTGTTGATCTGCTGGAGGGCAGGGAGGCTCTGCAGAAGGATCTGGACAGGCTGGATCAATAGGCTGAGGCGAGTGGTGTGAGGTTCAACAAGGCCAAATGCCAGGTCCTGCACTTTGGTCACAACAACCCCAGGCAGTGCCACAGGCTGGAGGTAGAGTGGCTGGAAAGCAACCCAATGGAAAAGGACCTGGGGGTGCTGGTTAACAGTGACTGAGCCATGATCATGCCCACGTGGCTGAGAAGACCAGTGGCATCCTGGCCTGCATCAGAAGTAGTGTAGGTAGCAGGACCAGGGCAGTTATGGTACCCCTGTACTCAGCACTGGTCAGGCCACACCTCGAATCCTGTGTTCAGCTCTGGGCCCCTCACTCCAGGAAGGACGTTGAGGTGCTGGGGCAAGTTCAGAGAAGGGCAGTGGAGCTGGTGAAGGGTCTGGAGCACAAGTCCTATGAGGAGTGGCTGAGGAAGCTGGGGTTGTTTATCCTGGAGAAAAGGAGGCTCTGAAAAGACCTCATTGCTACAGTTACCTGAGAGAAGCTTGTAGTGTGGTGAGGGTCAGTCTCTTCTGCAACATCTAGAAGTGGAAGAAGGAGGTGAAATGGCCCTAAGTTGCACCAGGGGAGGTTCATATTAGATAGTAGAAACGTTTTTTTTTACTGAGAGAGTGGTTAGGCATTGGAATAAATTGCCCAGGGCGGTGGTGGAGTCACAGTCTCTGGAGGTGTTCAAGAGGGGTCTGGATGTGGCACTTGGGGATATGGTTCAGGGGTTATTATAGTGATGCTGGGTTGAGAGTTGGACAGATGGCCTTGAAGGTTTCTTTCATAAATGCTGAGACATACCTTGTTTCAAAGGAAAAGTTGTGAGGGTTAGGATGTGTGCCATTGTACGTTGCCTTGAAATTCATGGTACTTAATGCATATTCCCCCCCAGCTCTGTTACTGTTAAACTTTTTAAAATGTTGATAGTTCAGTAAAATAATCTCGAGTTTCTTTTTTTTTCCCCTTCATTTAAAGTAGCAGGAGTGATGCAATATCTGATACCAGCGAGATGGCTAATAATCAAATACTTCAAGGAGAAACAAGGTGGGTTGCTTACTTGTTTATAGTTGTTATGAAAATAGATTCTGATGGTCACAGTGCAAACTTCTGCTGATGCAAAAACCAAAACACAGCTCCTGATGTTTTCGTGTGGGTTTATTGTATTTATAGAATCCTGTAGTTTTTTGTACATTTGTATCTATATGTTAGAATTTGGGTATTTTAGTACTTTGCTGAAGGATTTGCACTAAAACGTGTTACAAGAAAGCAAACCCAGAGTGTAGCTGCAGTGGGAACAAAAGAAGCCCAAGTCTCAGAGGAGTGCATTTAGGCATACCAACTGTAAATGTATTTCAAAATTGCAATTTGGTAGTAGCACTGGGACTCCTTTAGATCTGCTAGTATGTCAGTGGAGATGTGGGGGGTTTTTGTTGTTACCAAAGCAAGAGAAAACAATGGTGAGATAGCATACAAATGGAGCTTTCTTAACACTACTTCTGAAACTCTCTTTTCTGTTTAATATTGTTGTATTTCTCTTTACAGTGGACACCCAACCTTCAAATGCCCCCTGTGTCAGGAAGCCAATTTTACCAGACAGCGCTTGCTGGATCACTGTAATAATAGACATCTTTATCAGATTGTTCCTGTGGTAAGTAGAGTTGCTTATGTATGTTTCTTAAGCTACTTTCATTGTAATTTTGTGGACAATTTTAAATGTGCAGTCACTACTCTGTATCTAACAATTACTGTGGTTTGAGAAGGACAGACAATATACTTCATGCAGTGCATTTAAATTGAGGAATGACTTTGATGTGAAAACGTTTCATGTCCAGCCTGCTGGGTCTAAGGCATTTCTGACTTAGCTCTCTCATTTATCTAGATGTGAAACAGGCTCCATTTTTGAGCGTGACACTTAACTCTTCTTTATTTAGTAGTTCAGGTCTGTTTCTGTAGAATCCCATTTGTAACGTAACCATTGCTTTGTGTGAAACCTACTGTTACTTGAAAAGTAATCCAAGGTAACCAAAGGGTCTGAAGGTGAAAAATCTGTTTGGTTTTCTGTTATTTTCACTTGTATAGGATGTGTTATTTTTTCTTTTGGCTTACTTGGTCATCTCAGTTATATGAAAATTCTCCCAAGCAATAAGTAGATGCAGTAATCACTTTGTTCTCTAAATTGACTCAGACAGATATGATAATTTTTCACTCCTAAGAGCTCTACTTTAGAAATCTACCAAGTTGAAATGTAGTTTTTGAATGTTACACAATTGAGGAAAAGCACGCTTAGAAGTATGATTTGATGTTAATGTCTTACTGTATTTTGGTAGTGGATGAATAATAGACTAGTTATTCCTGTAGAACATGTCTTTAATGCATTCTGTATTGCCAATAACTGTTTTTTTCTCATTCTGTCTCTTCCCTTCCCCCTCCAAATTCAGATCTGTCCTATTTGTGTATCTCTTCCTTGGGCAGATACTAACCAGGTTACTAGAAATCTTGTTAGCCATCTAAATCTAAGACACCGGTTTGACTACGGAGAGTTTGTGGTAAGCTTTTTCTTCTTTGATGTGTGGAGTAATAAATGGTAACTTTTTTTCTAAAAATCAAAATGCCAAATAAAAATGTTGTACCTACTGTGTTCCTGTTCTGGAGCTCAGAACCAGACCTGTCTGTTCTTAAACTTTGTTACCAACATGAAGTGCTACTGGGAATAGGTGTTGTCAATAGTTAAACTGCTCCAAGCTGATGAGTTAAGTCTTTGGCTTCGTGTTCTCAATCTGAACTATTTATTACTTTTACTCTGTTTATTAGAACAGTTTATTACTGCTGTTTCTAGGAGAAATAAAATAGATGCTACTCTGTTTTATTGACATTATTGACCTTTTAATGCAGAAACTGCTAAATTATATTCTCAGGACTCAAAGTGCAGCTTGATTAGCCGGTATTGCTGCTACAGCCTCTCTTCCTTTATGTTGTGAGAGAGACTGAAAAAGAAATGTCATTTAATCAATCTTCAGGTTGCCTCTTTTCAGGCTCTGAGTAAATGACCTTGAAGTAGATGCAGAACTACATACACAGATGTAGTCAGTAGCTGATTCATTAGTCAAGCCAACCCTTTGGGTTCTGCATATGGGATCAGAGAGCTGGAGAGTTTTTGGCTCTTTCTACAGGATTTGACAGGCTTTGGGGTGTGCAGCAGGTACAGTATTTGAGTCACAGGCAGCCTTACTGAGTCAGGATGGCAAAGATGATGTATCTTGTCCTTTGAGTTGAGTGAGCTTTGATAAAGGCCTGAAGAGCTAGGATTTGATATGGGGGATTGGGCTCATCACCATGAATGCATGTTTGGTGACCTAAAACTGGTGACAGGAATTCTAATTTGGGGAAACTGCCAGAATTGCACTTAAAAGATGCATTACTCTGGCACATTAACTACCTGGAAGGTATTTCTGCAAAAAGTAGCAGACTTTTTGTGTTCTGTGTTTGCTTTCTCATTTTAAGCAGTGTATTCTCAACAATCTATGATTACTGTTGTCTGGGGATCCCATTTGGATTTTATTAATGGAGGATGTTATGGCTGGTTAGAAGCCCTGTTAAAATAATTGCGTGACACAGTCAGCTTTCCTGAGCTGGCTGTTCTGTAATGCAATTGAGCCAGGGAGAGAAGATGGACCCTTCTGCTTAATGAGCCTTGTCCTACTCAACCGATTCTTCTCCTGTCTCATGTGTCTCTTGGTACTTGGTTCAATAAAAGATTCTGTGCAATATGAACAATCATCTAGTAGCATAAAGATAAAGAGTCTTCATCTAGGTGCCATTTTCTATGTAAAAACATAGCAGATGAATGATTAAACTAATGACTATGCTACATGTTGAGTATTTGTCCATTTTGATGATGTTTTCATTTTGTTTAGAATCTTCAGCTTGATGAAGAAGCCCAATACCAAAATGCAGTTCAAGAATCCTGTCATGTGAACTTTTAAAGTAGAGCCCTCTTCATCTTCATACTGATTATCTGAGAGAAAAATTACTTTATTCTGTAGGCGATCTGAAGGGTATATTAATAAAAATGTTGTTCAGTAACCACTTTTTTGGGCTAAGCTTCTTTTCACACTCATAAGGACTTCTGATAAATGATTTTGTTGAAACTCAAGCTTGACATCTTTACTGAGAACAGCCCCTGTGGAATTAGGGACATTTTTGGAACTTCTCAGTCTTGTCTTGATTTTCTCTAACTTTTACTACTCTGTTAATTACATGTTCATATGATTAATGTAGGATGTTTTATTTCACCAAAACCACCTTTGAAAGTATCTTTAGAAAGACATGCAAGGATGCTCTGTTGCACTGTTGGGTTTGTTCAAGTTCAGCTGTCTTCTAAGGTACTTTATGAGATGATAATTTATTTTTTTCCCTTCCTGCCAAGGACAGGCATTTGTCCTGCCAAGAACTAATTTTATTTTGATATTGTGATTTGTTTTTTACTATTGCTATGTGACTGAAAATAACAACAGCTTAAAATATTAAAATATTTCTTTTCTATAGATCAACAATGCAGAGCAGGGTTTTGTTCACCATTCACTGAGAAAGAATGATGCCATTACCTAGGAATAACTAAATCTATTTTTTCCTCTTTGGGAGCATAAATAAAATAGGATGCTTGCTTACTAATGGGATGAGTGAGGAGTATTCTCTCTACTCCCAACTCCTAAGGAAGATTACAAGATGACATGCAAAAGGTATACTTTTTTGGCCTATGTCTGTGACCAGATTTTGCTGGAGCTTTTTAAGAACTTTTGGTTTAGCATTTGGAATTGAAGTTTTGGTCTGTCCTGTCTTTCATGGAAGGCTGTGTAGCTAAGTAACTAAACTGGCTTCACACCTACCAAAGCTCTTTTATTTTTGTACAGCTGTTTAAAACTTGTACATCTCCTGCATCCAAAGGCTTCAAAAAACAGCTGAGAAGAAAAAAAAACTCTAAAATAGTTACCAACATATTTTAAGAGTTCTTGTTCTGGTTAGATTTCCACCTTTTCAGCAAGAACATTGTTAAATTGGAGAAAATAGTTATAATGCAATTTTGAATATATAAGGAAAATCCATTTGTAAAAACTTGAAGATATATTATACTAAAAGGGAGAAGGGGAAAGAAGGCTGCACAGCACACATTTTGGAGTTTTAAACAGAGAGCGTTCTGAACATACACCTGTTAGGACTGACTCTACGTCCTGTGTTTCCATCACCCATTGTCAAGCTGTTGTTATTAATGAGCATTGCATATGTGGTGGAAAACATCCCCAGTAATTTTCTTGGTCTGGATGGTGATTTATGTGTAGTAGTATCAGTTGTGCAGCCAAAGAACAGTCTGCTTCTTGTGCCCTGCCTCCCTGTTCCTCTCCAGACAGAGGTTTTGATTATTCTTTAAATGCTGAGATACTTTGTATTCCAAAACTGATAGGGTTGAAATGCCTCCATTTTACAATGTAATGTGTTTCAGAACTGAAAGCTCTAATTTATTGAGTGTTGGAACTAACCCACTATACATTTTAATTTGACTTTTCTTTCTTAATTTTTTTATGAGTGTGAAACATTACTGAAGGCGTTGCTGGCTAAAATACGGAGAAAGTAGTCTATTTCAGAAATAGCTATTTCAAAAACCTTGTCTGAAGGTCACATCCTTTTTATAACAACATTTCTTGCATTTTGTTACCATCTCACTGCAGTATTTTGACAGCAGACCACACTTGGAACTTGTATTCCAGCTTCCCTATTTGTCCCCATGGTCTTGTCTGTGTTCTCGTGTGTCTGTCAGCTCTAGAGCTTGTGCGACCACATACTGATTCGGAGTGGTTCACTGAGCAAACAGAAAAAAATGTAGATTTTTACTTTTGCTCTGTAAAGCCAACTATGAAACAGTGCCCTTACACAGAAAGGAACTTCAAAGTACCTGATGCTGAAGTTTTACCTTTTTAAAATAAAAACACATACTATGGTGATTTATTACTGCATACATTTCCTAAGGAGTTTAACAGTTACATGTAAGTTTAGTTAACTTTTTTAGATTCAATAAAATGTTTATATGATCTGGCAATAAATGCCTACAGCCAATACAGATTCTGAATGCCTCATGGACACTGGAACTAGTTATTTCTATTACTTGAATATATCTTGGGAGTTGCAAATGAAACGACATCTGTTTTAAAACTCTGGGAAGCAATTTTTTCTATAGCAATAATTAGTTGTCACTTGATGCATAGTTGCTGAACATTTTAGTCATGTTTAAATGTTGAGAGACTTGAATACACATTTTAAAGCAACAAATGTGTATTAATGCAATACAAAAAAAGCCTTTCAAAATGTTTATCCTCTTTATTTAAAATCTGTATTGGCAGGTGCTGCCTTGCTTAAGATTTTGTACTTTTAATATGAAGAGATTGCATCCAATACATTCACTAGGTAAATGTTTAATGAAAATTAAACTATTTGAGTATGTTGCTGCTGGTCATGATCTTTCTCACTGAAACTCAGACATGCACAAAAAACTGTGTATTTGTGATGGGTGATGCTCAAACCACAGAATCTTTACTAGAAGATTGCTTCTTAACAATGTTTTCATGTTCACGTTGCATTATGTATGGTTTCAATATGTTATGTTTGAATTGTACCTTCTGATTTTTTTCCAAATTAAGTATTTTATTTTCTATTTGTCTTTTTGTTGCATAATAAAGATGATCAGTTCCCTTGGTGCTACTTCTTCCTTTTCAGATGCTTTCTAAAACTTACATATGTGATCAGTTGTATGTCTATGCACTTTCAATTATTTGAATGATGTGTATGCTGCTGGAATGATGAGATGTGACAGATGATGCATCTGTGAGCTGACAAGTTACCTTGTAGCATACCCAAGATATCTCCAGCAAGCAGAAAAGATGATAGGTTGGCCCAAATCTACTTTGTGCATCTTTTCTCGCTTCCATGTTTCTATGTTGCTGTCCCATGTAATGTTAATAGAGAAATAACATCCTAAAAGGAGAGGGAAAGAGGTATGTAACAGTTGGGGTCATTAGCAGACCTTGTTACTTAGACGTAGGTTTTCTGAGAAGATTTAATGCTGTTCTGAGGAAAGAATTGTCAGTAAGTTTGGGCTGATTCCAAGTTTTAACCAGCAAGGTGGCAGCTAGATGATTTATCCTTCTGCCCTTTGGTCTTGCACTGAAAAAACCTTTGGTTATTTCTTTATTTCTTGTGGTTTTACACCTTAAGGCCACACAGATGACAATACAGCAATAAAATTGACTTAATCTGTTATTTTGAATGACAGAAATAAAATTACATAAATTTCCTTTTTGTTAATTTATTCTTTCCCTATAGAATCTAATTTTCTGATCTCTAAGTAAACCACTGTATCTTCTGAATCTGTCTATAAGCCCTTTGTTAGAGATTTCATTTGATTTGATTTTATTACAGCAATTCATATTTCACTACTTAGAGAGAATGCATGTGATGTGTTTAATTCTCATTGGCAGTATTTTGGTTGTAGGATACTTGAGCTCTGTAAAACTGCCCTTTGTTCTCCAGTCTGAAGCCAGGGCCTCATTCCCAGGGAGAGGGGGATCTCTGTGCGCCCAGCTCATCTTCTGACAGGTAGTCAGGGCTAGAAGACTTTCTGTGTTTAGGAAGCATTCCTGGGTCCCTCTTTTTTAGATTTGTCTTTTGAGCCTAGTGAAATTTGAATGAGTGTCTGTGAGGACTCTGCTATAAAAGGGTGGATAGTGTATTTTTTATATCCTTTGTTTTATGTAGAAACACACACACCAATTAATGAACACTGTTAGGGGATGGGACAGTGTTTACTACTTGTGGGAAAGTGCACGTTTGTGAAATGACTGCAGGACGTGGCATCCGGGGCTGCCTTATTGCAAGACAGAGGAGCTACAAGAATATCTGACGAAGGCATGTTCAGGTTTCTTTTAGAATTGGAGAAACAAGCAATGAAAGGGCACAAAAACTACATAGTCTGTTCCATAGTACATTTGCTCCAGAAATCAGGTCTCTTGCTTCCTGTTGTGGCTGCATTTAAAAACACTTAGGAGGCAAAACTTAGGGCATCTGCAATGAGAAGGCATTTCAGTAATGTTAAAACTTCCACTGCCCAGTGAATTGCCAGACTTAGTAGAGTCAAAGCATGGGGTTTTTTTTGTCTCATGAGTAGAGGTGGTCTGTACTGTTTCTTATATTTCTCAAACTCTAGGTCTGCTTTGAGAAAGACCAGTTTTCACCTCTTCATTTTCCTGCTCTAACCAGCTTAATTCCATCTGTAACATTTTTGTGGACATGATCAGGGAAAAGCTAAGAAAGTGAATTTTACATTTATTGCCTCACCACGACTCACACTGTTAGGAAATTGAGGGAAAGAGGGAGGAGTCATCACTGCCGAATGCATTGTGTGGAATAGCATTTAATTCTATTTCAAAACTGTGCCTTAAGTACTCTTTATATGTTTAGAGGCATTCCTCAGCTCTGTGAAGCCGTAGGTTATTTCCGAGGGCTTAGAGCCAGAATACTGTTTTTATGAACTTGCTTCATCTTATGAGGATATGTGGTCACTGAGAAAAATGCTTCTTACTATTGCTTTACATTCTTTCTCTCCTACTGTGTTTCTGTCACTCATTTTTTCATAGAATGGCTTGAGTTGGAATGAACCTTAATCTCGTTCCAACCTCCTGCTATGGACAGGGACACCTTCCTCTGGACCAGGTTGCTCAAAACCCCATCCAACCTGGTTGGCCTTGAACACGTCCAGGGATGGGGCATCCACAGCTTTTTTGGGTAACCTGTTCCAGTGTCTCACCACATGTTTTCCTCTATGTGCATTTCCCCTACAGCAGTTCTCATAAATACACACTACACACTGTTTCCCTCCCACTCCCTTTTCTGTCTTTTAAAGTAGTCAGCAATTTAATTGCTATGATTATATTACTTGGCTACTAATTATTGTTTCATATTCTGTATGTAGGATAAGCTCCTCTGGCTGTGCCCTTAATATGGGGCGGGTGTGGGCCGCAGGGGTAAATACAGTAACTAAGAAGCTTAGCACCAATAATTTCCAGAGTTATCCAGACATGTTTACTTCTATGGCTGGAGGAGTTTATATTTCTCAGAATGTGTTTGTGCTTGGAAAGAATCTGAAAGTCTTAGCAGATAGATTTTATTGCTTTTACATGCATTTTAAGGCATTTACTTTGTTGTTTTCTGTAGGAGGAGGGCCCGGTTTTGGATTAGAGAGATTAGGATGAGGTTGAAAGTTAAAAACTTCTCACAAAGACTAGTTCTTTGATGGTAATAGCACCCTTTTCTTCCCGGAAAACCTTGCCTTAGGTTCTCTGCTTTTACAGGTATGGACAGAAGAGTGTGGGATGTTTTTTCTCCAGGGTAACTGCAGTGGCCCTAGTGCTGTAGAAGGTGAGATTCATGTGCCACCTTAGTTGTGAGACTCATCAAACTTGAGTAGTTTCTTTTATGAATTTTTCTTCTTTCATAATCCAGACCACCAGAGGGCACTGAATATTTTTGGGTGCTCTCTAAATAAAGGTGATAATTCAATAAATAGTTGTACTCCAAAACACTATTAGATATGGAATTTCTCTCCAGATGTTTCATAAAATGTAATAAATCTTTTAAGGATTTTGGGGGTTAAGAAACCGTCTGGGGTCATTCCATTCTACAGAAAGTATATTTGCAACTTACTTTTAAATCTTAAAATTACAGATTTACTTATGTTGCTTTATCATCTGTGGCACGTAAGCAGTGTTCACCCCTGGACTCCGCTCTGGGAAGAATGGCGTTCTCCCCTGTTCTCGAGTGAGCATAAAATGTGGCGCGTTCTTGCGAGCACCGTTTCCACGCGAGCCCTTTCCCTGCCCGAGGGCGTTCTCCAGAGGCCGCTCGGGCTCTGCAGTGCAGGCAGGAGGCACACGGGGGCAGCTGAGGACCGATGCATTCTGTGACAGCGACAAGAGCTTAGCGCTCGTCGCCGGCTTCTCGCTTTGTGGCACTGCACGCGTGTCATCGCCCTCGCGAATTCCGGCTGCCGCCGTGGTGAGGCCGGCCAGGTGCCCCGTCCAGGTGTGCTGCGTTATCCTTTCCTTGCATTCACAACAGTCTGGGGCTGGGCAGCCCTCTGCTATGAAGGGAGGAACTGTACCAGTTAAGGCTTATGTTGCCTCATCTGAGAAAGAACTAAGTCTCCCCGGAGTGTGCTTCTGCAGGGGCATGATAGTGGCCAGCCACAGCCACTTTAGTAGCTGCTAATCAGTGACAGTTCGTTTCACACTGTAATCTGATTCATATTTAGCGTGAAATGTGTTTGTAAAATGTGTTCGTAAAAACATGTCAGATGTGATTCAGATCCCTGGGAGTGAGAGGGAGGTGTAAATCCCGTATGAGTAGTTATTTAATTTATGAAATACAGTTTTCTTACACGTACAAAAAATAATGGTTAAAATATATCTGAAGTGGAAGTGGGCAGGAAGGTGTGCAATGTTATACCCAAAGTTCTTTCATTTGCTTTTTAACCTTGCTTTTTAATTTACCTGTAGCTAAGCAGTGCGAGGAGGCAGAAGATCTGCTTCATTTTCTTGATAAACTCTTAGTAAAAGCAAACATGTCTTGTTTGCTCCTCTGCGAGCAGTTGGAACACTTGTAGTTGATATCTGGTGTAATTTTCACTTTTTTACGTTACATACCGCATGACACTTGCTAGATTTGTAAATACTGGATCTTCCTAACTTGTAACATTCTGGATTTGATCGAAGGTCTGTTATCTTGCAGGTTTATCTGACAACTCTTATCTTCATTGCTGCTTTTGCCTCATCAGCCAAGGAGATAACACTGCAATAGCATCTCTGTTTGGGAGATTAACTGAAAAAGTGAACTTAATTTGTGCAAGATAATGCAGGAAGCTTGAGACAGGGCAAGGGACGATCCACTATCTGAGAGTAATTGACCATCTGAGTATCCTCCTGCTCTTTTCACATTTGAACGATAAGCACTGCTGTAAGTGGGATATATAATGTTCTGCAAACCAGCACTTTTCATGTTATATAATGAATCCATATCACTTGAAGCTGATGCTGAAACTTGTGATCAGACAGGTTCCACCCAAATGTCAGCAAGCAATCATGAATCACCATTGTTTGCTGAGCAGTATACAGATGGCAAAATTACCAAAGAATCTCTGCTACCTTAGAGAAGATTAACAAAACTATTCAAATATGAAACTACCTACCAAAAATTTTTAAAAGTCACTATATGTATGGAGCTAATTTTACTTGGATTGATGGTTCTCAGTAGTTAGCTGATACTGCATTTTGCAATTAAGTTCCTTTGGCTTTTAAAAGAGCATTCTTGCTCTCCTCCACTCATTTTCCCCAATCTCTCTGCCCTCATTACTGTCTCTTCCTAGATTATTACAAAGCTTTGTAGCTTTACAAAGAAGAGTAAAACAGGTGATGCTTCCCATCTGCATTGGACGATGCCTGATGAATGTTCCTTCTTCTGCAGCAAGGTATGGGAGAAGCACTGCAGTATCTTTACTACTGTGCTGTGGAAGAGCCCACAGGCAACAGTGCCACTAGGAAGGCATGATGATATGGTGCCTGTCCCAGGGAACATGCAGTGTTCTCTGGGATGCTGTCCATCTCTCTGGTGCTCGCAAAGTAAGCTCAGCAGGAGATCCAGGCAGTCACTTGCAATAGATCTGCAGCAAGCTCCACAACAAGTTCTGATGTCTTTCATTTTCCTTGTTTCTACTAGCAGCACGAGAGCACAAGAGTCTGTGGGGAAAGAAATGTAATCGACTGGCAAAAGCTCAGATTTTGCAGGTGTCTCTTATAGTGACTCAGGGCTCATTAGATATCTTAGCACTCATAAAAGAGAAACATGTTCAGGGCAAAGAATTGCAAGAAAGGAAAAAGCAATTGACCAGTTAAAGACTTGTTCCTTCTCCTTTGCATTTAATGTTTTTATTTTTCTTCAAACTCAGAGCTTGCAATCAGGATACTGGTGGAGTCTACTTGCAGATCAAAATGTTAATGGAAATAATGTTCTTGAATTCCACAGGTCCCTGACTGTCAAGAAAGGACATGCATCATTTTGGCTGTCATATGTTAAGGAAACTTCTCAGCCTGACCATTCACAAGACTCTCAGGCATCTCAATCTGTAGCTTGCAAGCCAAGCTGCCTTGACCAAGTGCATTCCTCAATGTATATGTCCTGGTAGCTGTGGAATAAGGACATAATTTAAGACTGCCATTCTTTTTGTTCTTCTGAAAATGCACATTGTCTATTCAAGTAAGTTGCACTACTCTTTATTAATTCATCTCCAGTAATATTCAATTATTTCTTGCTGTGGGCCTCAGTCTTGGATGTATGATATGGATGTATTATTCTGGTAGGAAAAATGCAAGGAGCCCTGATGGAAAAATACTTCCTGAAGACTGCCTCTATGTTAATTACTTTCTTCTCAACATGTGTTAAAAAGCCCATTTTAGCTACTTACTGAGTGACACTGAGTTTTCTGCCAAGAGCTATCTTAAAAGTCCTGATGTTCTGATATTAGCATAGGATTTATTTTTCCATTGCATCTTGTTTTATTTTACCAGATGACCAATTGAGGTGTCAAAACTCTGAGTTTATTTAATGAAAAAGCAGTGTGAGTTAGCATATAACTTTTGTGCCTTCTCTGTTTGGTGTCACTATTTGCCAATTCCCACACATTCTAATATTTTCTTTGGGTAACTCACTTTTTAGCCGGTCCTGAAAGCAGCATTGGTCGTGACACAGAGGTTCATATAACCCTTCATCTCTCTATTTACTACTGACTACTAGTAAGAATTTGGGGTGAAGTCCCTGTAGTGGTTGATACATCTTAGAAGTGGAGATGGGGAACAGAGAGCAATTGTAGTGATTATTTCCATTTAAAGGGAAGCAGAAAAGCAGAGTTTTCGGCTTTCTTCCAATGTCAAGTAGTAAGACCAAAATTGTGCTATTTTTGTTGAGTTTACCATCTATGGAAAGCCCTAGTAAGATACTATAATCAAGAAACAATGGATACAGTCTTTTAGTTTTGATCAGGAGTGTGATTTTTAAGCAAGCATTGTCATCATCACCATTCCTATTTACCATGCTTTCACTCACATCACAAAGCAGTTTTGGTGTGTCCAAATTGAATTCCTTTGTTTTGAAACTAAGCCAGAATATGTTCTGCAGATCCCTGCCTAATGCAATCCAGTTGTCACCACTGATGTCCAGTCCTTGGGATCAAATCAGAGCCAGTCTAAAGCAGAACCCTTGAGATTTGTACAGCATAGATGCTAGGTTCTTACCACCAGGTGTTTCAATGTATGGATCTGTTCCAGTTGATTTGAAGTAAAGGTTACTGTGGGCATGGCCAGTCTAACCAAGGGAGCCTTCAAAAGCACTACCATCGTTGTGTCAGGGACCAAAGTGGTGTCTGAGGCCTTCCTATATTTGCTCTGCTGTTGTGCATGTTGACAAGATAATGAAGAAAAGACCATGAAGAAAACCTTTTTGTTTTCTTCCCTTTTGTGGGAATTTGACCCTTAAGAGAAACAATGTATTTGGTCAATGGATGCGAACTTACCCTGTGAAAGAAGAACAATACACAATGGCACTGTTGTTACCATGGAGGTGGTATCATGAGCTATGTTGGCCTCATCTCATGCTCTGGCCAAGTGTGAGATGTCGTCGAAACTGGAAAAATTCCACTCCAAGAAGAGGAGATATAAGGCCTGGTTCTGGTGTGGATGGGCTGAAAAGGACATGATGCATGCCATTGGGATCCAGGGGACTCCCTGAAGGTGCCTGCCTGCTCCTCCTGCCTGAGCACCATGCTTCATCTCCTTCTCCTGCTCAGTGGATTTTCAAAAAATTCAGGGGTTGGTATGTATTATTTGCTACTACATCTAATAAAAACAAATCTGCTTTGCAATTACAGTTGCTTTTCAGGTTTTTCTGTGCACGGGTATCCTCCAGAACCTGTACCAAACATTAATGACAACAAGGATGAGGTGCTCAGAGCACAAGAACTGAGGCAAAGAATGGGCAGGGCTTGGGCAGTGAGGCGCGTAGTTGCACCAACAGACTGAAATACACAGCTGTACTGAGAGACACTGTTCCACGTGTGTGTGCAGGAGGTCAAGATTTAGTCCCAGTATCCAGTTGTGCGTGGGAACTTAGTAATGTTTTCCTGTCTCCGAGGTGTAATCAGTGTCATACACTAACAAGTGCATGGAGCGGATATTGTAAACATAGCTCAAGTACATTTCAGATTTCCTTAGGAAGATCTCCTGGTCCTCTGTGTTTGTGGTGTCGCTGGATGATACCACTAGGACAGAGTTATCGCCCTCACTATTTTTGTTGTCGTTATCACTTCCTTATGTGAGTGCATTGGTAGAGATGTCTCATGAAAAGGAGCCTCAGGCTATGGCTCTGCCAGTGGAGCAACGGGGGTGGACACTGGAACCCTGGAGCACATTGTGAGACAAGCTAGAAACTTGTACAAGTATTGGGCCCAAATCGTGGGAGGCTAAAGATCCCATGGGAGTGTTGAAATATTGAGGAGAGTTTGTGCAAACTCCTAAAAAATGCTCTAAAGAGCAGCTTATTCATGCTGGACACATGGCTGAGTGTCTGTTATTTGCATGCGAAGTTGCAGTTGAAAGGGATACAGAGCTTGAAAAGCAGTTAGTCGAACAAGACAAGGACACAGAACAGCTGAGGGCTAATATAATGTTGCAAAGGCAAGAGTTTGTAGCTGCTGCTGCCACACTGCAATCTGAGATCTCAGTAAATTAGGCCTGTAAGTAAGGTTAAGTTTTAAATTGTAAGTTAGGTTAAATGCTGTGAAGTGTTATTCCTCTAGTAAATGGTTACAGATAAGGTATAACTTAAGTTTTAAGTTGTGTTGTTCCTTTGTTAAATTTTTATGTTTAAACTGTAAGTTAATTTAAAGCACTGTTGTTAAGCTTTTAAGACCTATTCCTTTTCATCCTTGCCTCACTATCCTTTTGTCACACACACATACAGACACAGACACACACACACACACACACACGCGTGCACAGAGTTCCTGGTTAATTTCTGTTTTGATTGCCTGGATTTTATTTGACTTTGCTGTTGCTTGTTTTTTCTTGGTGTGCCTTAACTCTTCTGTAAGTAGTAGAGTGAATCTTGTCAACAAACTTTTTCATGCTGTCACTTAATATTAAATGTAGTTTTTGCTGATACCCTTGCTGAAGATTTTTTAAGCAATCTCAAACTCTTGTTCATAACCTTGGATGCTGGAGAATGAAAGAAATTCTTGCTGCTAAGACCAAATTTCTTTTAAACAGAATGCAGTTAAAACTAATGCACAGGATACTAATTTGCTAGCCATGGCTACTCAGGGATGTAGTATTAAATACCCCACAGGAAATACTTAACCAGAGTCTGAGCGTCCGCGGTATACCTTGTGAGACTGTATACCCTGAATGAAGGAGGAAGGGATGAAAGCGGTGATTTTTATTTGGGACACTGATTAATGAAACAGGAAATCCTCTGGATGAGTTAATTGAAAAAATATGGCAGCTAGGTAACCTCGGGGAGTGGAACCCCCGGGGGAAGTGCTGGGAATCGAAAAAAATCTTCCGATTGGGCTTTTGACACCACGCGGTGGCTACATGCCAGAATTAAGATTCCAGGAAGAGATGCAGAAATCCAAGCAACTATTGATGATTTATTACAAGCAAGTGGTTTTTTATATTTTGCTTTCACCCCTGCTTTAGTAGCAAGTGGATTTGTAGTATTAAATTCTGTATACACACAGCACAAGAGTGGCCTTACAAGTTGCTATTTTTTATGTGTTTTTCCAATCAAAGTGTAACATGTAACTTGTGTTTCAGTCTTCTGGAGTGGAGGTTTCATTACATGAATCTTAAAGTGTGTGCTCCAAGTTTTGAAGTATAACAGAAGAGAATGTGAGTTGTTTTGCAATAGTGTTGGAGAACTACGCTGAGCAGACCCTACAGAGTGCAGGCTGGTCTGTGCCATCTTTTGGGAAGGGTTGGTAGTGAGCTATCCACAGACCTGCCCTCGTGCTTTGATGTGAACAGAGCTAGCTAATTTCCTTAATAGGAAAACTGGAGAGCAAGGTAGCCAGGTGACCTCTACCTGGGAGACTGTCAAGGAGCTAAGCACAGTGTGAACATGTCCACTGAGGTCCTGGTGTGGTGTAGTTCACCTGCTGAAAGATATGATGTCATACTGGAATATTGCAGGATACAGAGCAGGATACCGAGCTCCTACAGCAGTTTTCTGGAGTTGTTAGTGCTTCTAGTGTAAATCACTGAGTTTCATCTGGTCTGAAAATTATGACCTTTGCTGTTTTCCTAGCCTTGATCATAAGCCTATCCACAAGGAAAATAAGGCTTAGAGAAGCACAAGTAACTTTAAAAAAAATTTCCATAGCATGATCTAATATTTTAATAATATTACTTATAATCATCACTTTAAGTAATTTTCATACTTTTTCTATTTTTGTGATTTGTAATATTATAGTGAGCTGCCTTCACTATTGATTAAAAACAAGACTCAGTTCATATTTCTCACCATTGTTGAATAAAACTATTGTTCTGGAAGTTATCTTTCTTTTCCTTTGCAGTGTATGCCAATGTTGAAACAACACTCCCTATTGTCCCTATTGACTGTACTTTGCTAATCATTGTAGGATGCTTTTGGCACATACAGGCTGGATGCCTTTGGATAAAACTAAAATCCTCCTAATTAAAAGCTTCTTTGTATAGAGGAAGGATGAGAAAAGCAGAGACGTTTTCAGATGTGTATAGTTTGTTTTTTACATTGATTTTACCTTTGTTTCAGAGGAGTTGTTCTATAGTTGCACTGTTTTAAACAATAGGAAAATTAACGTCCACTCACTGTAGGCATTAGGAACACCACTCCTTCTACTCGTATAATCCGCAGTGGAACTATTGGGTCAATTTTCTTTTGGATTATGCTCTCCCTATCTATTCAAGGTCCTGCAGTTTTACTTTTCAGGAGCCAAGGTTTAGTGTCAACCTTCCCATGGAACCCGGTTCTGTGACTGCTGAGGTGATAGCAGCAGAAGCAAAGCCGGTTCCTATCACCATTCCAGGGGCATGGCACTGGTGCCATGTACCTGCTAAACACATTGGCAGGAGTAACAGGTGGGAGCGGGAGAAGGGGTGAGGAGGTAACTCTTCTTCTGTTTCTGTTTTAACAGAGTACTTCAGACTCAAACCCCCTGGAAAAAACATCTGGATGACCCTGGCTAAGGTGACCAGACAGGATACTTTATGATGCCTTAGCATTGCTGTGCCTCAGAAGCCATGCACGACATGTCTGGTTGGCATCCCTCTCACATTTATGTAACAGCACCCCTGCATCTGCAGCCTGTCTGGCTACCGGATTCCAGCAACAACTGTTTCACCTTGGGAAATCCTCCGCTTCACCTCCACAGGAGTTGTGGATTTTAGGCACCTTGAAGGCAGATAGTTGTACCACCTTTAAATTTATTAGCACAAGAAATAGCCCTATACCTTGGTGAGTCAATGCCACAATACCGTGGTATTAAAATGCTTCGCACTGGTCTAATTCAACCACAGCACAGCTAACCCTGAGTTTTAGTACATACATGCAACTCCTGCAAGGTACCTTCCTCATCTATGGGAACCGAGCCTAGGCCAGAGCACCAGTGGCAATTAAAGGTAGTCCATGCACCTTAAGAAAACTAACCCTCTTATCTCCAAGTATAACTGCTTCAGTATGGATCCAACAAAACCGAACTCACCACCGTCATACTCAGGGCATGCATGCTTTTGCTCCTGACTACAGACATACTGCTAAATTCTAGAGCACTGCCAAGACAATCACTGCCTCTTCATTGGCTCCTGGGGTTGCAAGTTCACAAGCCCTCACGAGCCTGAATAGACGTAGCAGCTGGTTAGCAAAGTTTAGCAATACTACCAGCACAGCTGTATCTGACTTGTTAATTGATGTAGACTGCATTAAACATGCTACGCTACAAAATCGAGGAGCGATTGATATTTTGCTTTTAACACATGAGCATGGCTGTGAAGATTTCGATAAGTTATGTTGGATAAACTTAAGGGACCATTCTAACTCTGTCCATGCACAAATGTAGGAATTATGGACACTTACTCAACACCTTGTAGAAGACACCAGTTGGAATCCATTTGCTAAATGGACATGGGGTTGGAATTGGTTAAAAAAGAGATTGGTACTACTTTGTGCCTTAAGTATTTGGTTTCTATGTGTTATTTGTTGTATTCCTTGTTTAGTATTGTTGAAGTGATCTTTAATAGAAAGCATGTTGCATCGTTTGTATGGTGGAATATCAACGTATGTTGGAATATTGAATTCCCAGTGTGGACCACACAGTGGCATGTGTCAGGGACCAAAGTCGTGTCTAAGGCCCTGCTATATGTGGTCCACTGTTGTGCATGTTGACAAGATAATGAAGAAAATACAATGAAGAAAACCTTTTTGTTTAACTGGTGGGAATTTGACCCCTAAGAGAAACAATGTATTGGGAACTTAACCTGTGGAAGAAGAACAATACACAATGGCACTGTTGTTAGCATGGAGGTGGTATCATGAGCTGTTATGGCCTCATCTAATGCTCTGGCCAAGTGTGAGATGATGTCGTAACTGGAAAAATTCCACTCCAAGAGGAGGAGATATGAGGTGTGGTTCTGGTGTGGAGGGGCTGAAAAGGACAAGATGCACACCATTTGGATCCAGGGGACTCCCTGAAGGTGCCTGCCTGCCTGCCCCTCCCGCCTGAGCACCATGCTTCATCTCCTTCTCCTGCTCAGTGGATTTTCAAAAAATTCAGGGGTTGGTATGTATTATTTGCTACTACATCTAATAAAAACAAATCTGCTTTGCAATTACAGTTGCTTTTCAGGTTTTTCTGTGCACGGGTATCCTCCAGAACCCGTACCAATCATCTCCCAGCAGCTGGAGATGACAACACGCAGAATTCAAGGGCTGCTGAACTTGCAGAAGAAATCTTGACAAAAGAGCTTTTTGATCTACCAAACATCACTGATTTGAGAACAGTTGACACCATCAATATTGGTGAGTAGGGCATTATAATGTTTAGTTGCTTTCGTAGAACAAGACCCTACCATTGTAAGAACAGTATCTACAACTGCTACTTCCCAGTGCATCAGCAATGAAACAAGTATGGATCTGAGCAGCTATACATGGCTTAGGTGTCCTCATTACTTAGGATCTTTCTTTCTTATCAGCTCTGATACTTAAAATGCAACATGTTATTAATTCTGATATAATAATCTGTGAATCTGAATTTGCAATACAAAATCTAAATGCCATGCTTAATTTTTGTGTTGATCTATACAAGTAGCTGGTCTGGGAAAGTAAAAGGTTAGCAAAGCATGACCATACAATTACCACAAGTACCTGCAGTTTAAGCATAAGAAGAAGCTGTGGCATTTCCAGCACTCACTGACAGCTAGGAAGTAGAAGAGATGGTTAAAGTTGAAAGAAATACCCAAGAGTCACAGACAGTGGTGACAGTACAATGGCACTGGCATTTAAAAAATTCATTTGTGTGGAATCTTTAAGTAATCAAGAAGGAGGCCATTAGTTAAGCCAATGATAAATGCAGTGTCTCACATATATCAACAATAGAAATAGCTTTGCATTTCAGAAAAGCAGGATACTGAAATTATGTTGCTGACAGATTTTTTTTAATGTACACACATTTCTCATTTTCAATTTCTGTCAAAAAATACACAATTATTAATATATTAATGTCTTACTAGTTTTCTGTTGTTCAAAAGGTTTTAGTGCCAGCTTTATTCTTTAAATCACAGAATGATTGAGGTGGGAAGGCACCTCTGGAGATCTCCTAGCTCAATTCCCCTGCAGTCGTGCTGCAGTGTTACCTCAGCAGGTCACTCAGATCTGTGTCTGGTTGTGTTTTGATTGTCATCAAGGAGAGAGACTCCACAACTTCTCTGGGCAACTTGTCCTAGTGCTTAAAAACGCAATGAAAAAGAAATTTTTATTTTTCTTAAATTTAGATGGAATTTCCTGTGTTTCAGTGTGTCTATTTCCCCTGTATTTCCTGTTTCTTATTTCCATTTCATCCTGTATTTCAATTTCTCTCCAATGCTTTTTCTCACATCAATTCTTAAAAATAGTCAAAGTGTTTCTGTTAGTTATTGCAATACAGTAATGATGGACTTACTTGATGATGATGATGTGCGGTCTTGACGAGAAAAAGGTAGGTAAGGTAGGTGAGTTAATCGTTGTTGAGAGGACAAAGGTTTTGATTTATGATATTTACTGTCTTAAATACCACGTTGGTGTAAAATTCTGTCCATGCAACTGCTGGCTGGAGAACGACATGGGCTTGTTTTCTGTGCCTGGGCTTCTAACTTGTCTTCTTCTTCAGGTGGTCTGGAGTCTGGTAAGATAACAAAGAATATATATTCTTTATATGACTGAGTAAGTAATGTAGCTTAAGATGAGTTTGAGAGGAAAAGACTTAATTGTACTGATTCTACAAAATAAGAATTCTGTTGTTGTCTGCATGGGAGAGATAAATTATTTCTGTTTCCTTGGGGTCTTAGTGTTGCTGTTTTTCATAGATCTGGCTATACATGGAAAGAGATTATCTTGTGTTCCCCATCTAAGCAAAATGTCCACTAGTATTCAAAGTTACCAGGACAGCAAGTCAGGGGTTAGAACCAAGAACTGAAATTTATTTCAATTGTCCATATCTGAATGTTGTTTGGTTTGGTTTGGTTTGGTTTGGGTTTTTTTGTTTGTTTGTTTGTTTGGTTGGGTTTTTTTTTGCTGTAACACAATATAATTGATATTGAAATTTATGCCTTTTTAGTTACTAGATATACTTGGAAATGACTGCTCCCTGTTCCTCCAATCCAGCTGAAATATTTCAGGTCAAAAAGTATCAGTTGAGATTTTGGTATTACCTGTCTTTTGTAATGAAATATAGCATTTCGCTCATGTTGGGAGACTTTGTTATAGAGGTCATGTGCATTGGTGATGCGTAATATAATTAGTTCAGAGAACAAAAACCAAAAGGTTCTTGAAAGTTTGTCTCAGCTGTTCATAGCTCCAGGGAAATCTACAGAGTAAGGTATTACTTTTTATGACACTACCTAAGTGCAATAACGTTATCTAAGCTATGCAATGTAACTATCTGTGGCAGCCTTATCTTCTTCCTCGCCACTAACACATGCTCATACCTCTCTCTAAGTTAAGCGCTCAGCCTCACATTCCTAACTTCCCCATAGTCCTCCTGTATCCCTCACCACCCCAATGCCATCCTTCCCTACTATTCCCACTACCTGTGCCTCTGCCCCATCCTTTTGGAAACAGAAACCTTAGCCTTGTTTAGATTCCACTGCAGGCTTCGTTAAAGCCCTTCGTTAAAGTAGGTGATACAGGGTGTTGCAAACATCCAGAAGTTACCTGACGTCAAACTGATTCCTAAAAACTAGGTCTTGTGTGAGAGAGGGGCTTCTGACCACCAGGGCTAATTATTTCCTTTCCATGTGTTCTATGGCCAGGAAGAGCTAATTTCAAATTTCTGGATGCCAATACTAAAATAATATAGTCTGGAGAAAACATTGGTAAATTAGGTGTCTCATCCAAACTAGATGAGTATATTCCATCTGATTAGATGTCCAAGCTAGGTGAGGTGGATCATCTTATGGAGGTGCCAGGGCATCATGGTGATGCCATAAATAATCTAAGTGCATAAGAATTATCAATTTGTTTCTTCACTGATTACTGAGTCCCTTTACTTGATTTTACATGATTACAATAGCTGAGATGTCTCCCACCTGTCCAAGACACACTTGAATTTTTTGTCAGTTAAATGTCCTCACAAGCCATGGCTTAACCAACCATTACTATGTCTTAGTTCACATGTTGTCCGTGTCCAAAATTAGAGACTGATATTAAAAATGATCAGAAATTTGTGTATGTGGATTTAAAAATAGCATTGATTAGACTAAATTAGATTCTTCTTTGGTACACCTCAGCTAACACAACCTTCCTCTGCATGAGACTACGAAGTGTGTATTTGTTGTGTGTTTACAATATGTGCACAGACTAGAAATGCATCATATATTTTGTCAGGCTGGTATTGAGACCAAACTCACTGCCATGTGAACGAGTAATACTTGTACGCAGAGATGCTCCTTTTGAAACAGAGTATTTTGCTGTTGAGATTCACAGGACTAAAGACCTAGTTTTGTTTGGAACACAGTGGAAAGAAGTGATGGAAGGGATTCCTTCCGTATAAAACATTCAGTGGCAGTTTTCAGATATTGAGGACCAGCCTGGATTTCAGTGAGTTGCTGCATTTGGTATTGTTCAGTCATGGACTCACATTTTCATTTCTGCACTAAAAGTACCACTGTACTTAGCTACTGATCTCAGTTTGTGAACTTTTGCTGCTCTTGAGGAACTTTTCCAGGAGTTACCCTGTTTGTACCTTTAGCACAGTTATACTATCTGATTAGTAGATATGGGTACATTGCAGTTTACAATTAGTGGAACTGCAGAAAGTTTTTACTCACCATTAATGGTTGTAAGGGGATTCAGCATATATGGGTGTGATCTTTTCCTCCATCAATAACTTTTAACATAAAATGCAATAATGTCATTTTATTTTTTTAATATTGCAAGCTTTACATGTAATCTTTTTCTTCACAGAAATCTGAGTGGGACTTTAAAAGTAAATGAAGTCTTTAAAATGTGTGTTGCACACTTTGCCCATGTACTTGCAACTTGTTTTACAAGCTGCAGCTTCATTTCAAAACTTGAATATGTAGATACTGTTTTATGCACAGTGATAATGAATTGTCTTATGCAGTAATAAAAAAGTTTAATGGTACAATATATATGTAATGAAACTTCAACATGTAGGAGGAGTCTATTGACATTTCAGATTTATGGATGACTTGTTTGAACAAGGTATCTGCAGTTATTAAACTGTAAGTCTATATGGTTGTGGAGTTTTTTCTAAAGTCCCCATCCTTGTTTATCATGTATCAATGTAAACCTAAATGATACCAGTTAATTATGAAATCTGAGATTAATATCAATCCTTCAGCATTTGCATCAGCCCAGCTCTGGAACCAGTTTTCTAATGGAGTCAGTCACTTTTCCGCAATGATATTGGGTTTTTAACAGCCACCACTCTTAAAATCTGACAAATTTTAAAAACATCCAAAAATGCAAAGTGCTGAAACGGGGCAGTTTCAGGAGAAATTCAGTCAGGAAACAGATTCTACTCAGTGTTTTCTGTAACTGACCCTTCAAGGTCAAAATCTTGCCTTTAGACTGGGCAAGGACATATGTGAGTGGTAGTTTTCATTAAAAAAAAGAAAAAAGGAAGCAGAAGAGGTTGATTAAAAACTTTGCCTGTTTATAGAACAGTTAGATATTAAGTGTTTGCATGTGCCAGCTGATACCAATTAGGAATTATGTCTCTTAAACATAAAAATTATAGCTTCCACTTAGTCTGGCAAAAATGGTTTTCCTTTCTTAGGCAACCAGATTAAATAATCAAAATCTGACAAAAACTTTGAAGCAACAACTTGAGTTTATTTTAGTTCAGGTGAATCAAAATCATAAAATGAGATTTCTGGCCTTTGTATTTACAATATTTTTTGCTGCCATTTGCTGAAGTTTTTAAAAGACAGTAATTTCAGATTAAAAATTAATCTCTCATTATGAAGCTAAAATAGGGCATTCTGACAATTTCAAAGCTTTCTTTCTGAACCTTGAAATTTCATAGGAGGTAGGATTTTTTTCTGTGTTTGGTTAAAATTTTTATATGAAGTCAGTTCTAGGTTTCACGGTTGCTTCCCTCAAAATTGTTCCCATCATTATTTGTTGAAACTCAGGTCTAGAAGAACATGTGCATTTGAATCTCTCTTGAATATTCTGGCCATACTGTCTTACACATCGTACAGATGTTAGAGATTACCACAATTAATATTCCTAGGAACTACATGGACTTGATTTTTGCTGTTTTTCAGCATTCTGATTTTGTGTTGTTCATTACTTCTAGTGGAAGTTGCAGATGCTTATCACACTGGAAAAAGAAGTCCTACATGCAAAGCTGCATGTACAGAAAATATATTATTTATATGGAGAAAGAAAAACAGGGGGCAAACTATGGTAAAAATAAAAGTAAAAATCCCACATTTTTTTCAGAATTGCTGTTACATTTTTCAATTTGCTGTATCTGCAACCTATATTGTCAGAGCTTAGAATATAAAGACATTTTTTATCTTCATTTTGTGAACTTCTATTTAAACATACACGACACCCAGGAGTGATTGCTTAGAAAGGCTGTTCATGATTTTACTCACTGTGTGAGAAATAGTTGTGTAGTGTTATGTCAAGTATGCCCAGGCCAATCAGAAATGAAGTGTCCAGTCAAATAAAAGAATTAAGATTACATTCTATAGGCATGTTATTGGAAGGAAATTGTTCTATGTATATCTCATCATGTGTCCCTGTATCTCATTATGGTCTGTGGATTCTCCATGTTGCCAAGGGAGTGTTGGAGTTGTTTTTCTTAGGTAAATGGAGTCCAGGTAGGGCACTGAACTGAGGCTGAGATGACCTGGGCTGTGTACCCAGTCCTTCAAAGCTTTACTGTGTGACGCCAGACCACTCATTCTCTGCCCCCATCTTCAGATTTGCAGTGGGAAGTTCAGCATAACTTCCATAGGTTCTGCACAGCTGCTGACTAGTAGAATTCCAGCTGCTGACTAGGATTCCATAGAAATAATAGGCTCCTTTTTATCCCATTTGTGAAGGACAATGCAGCACTACCTGAGCTGTGAGAGAAAAGCAGCTGTGAAACCTCCACAGAAGCAGTACTGGGTGAATTACTTGTTGGGCAGCTTGAAGTGGGGAGGGCACAAAGCTGCCACATGAGCAAATAAAGATTTCCAGTCAAATGAGGAGGCAGAGGGTGCAGTCAATCCAATACAAAGCCATGTGCTAAGTGCCGTCAGTTGAGCTTGAATCACATCTCTAATACTGTTGAGAAAGTAACGCGAGCTGCATTTCATTATGTGCCTTTCTAATAATATCTTTTTTTCTTCCCCCTCCCCAGCCTGCTCCAGAGACAACTGGTGAGTTCTGTTTAGAGACCTATTTGTATGCATGGGATGCAGTCAACAAAACCAGCTGCTCATAAACATTGCTAGGACAGACACAGATTTATAATTACTGTTATTGTTATTGCATTAATTTTCACACTTCATAAAGATAACAGCAAGGGCTAATGTCCTACCTCACTTGTCTTTTTATTTTTCAGAAATAGACGTAGATGGAGGAATTGATCAGGACATCTTCGACATAAATCAAGGTTTTTCAAAATTCAATCTGTTTTAATTTTTTCTTGATGATTTTCATTAGAATAGTCACAGATCAATACAATAACTGAATGTCAATCTCCTCTTCCCTTTAGCTTTAGGACTAGACCTTTTTGAGGGAGACATCAAACTTCATGGGGTGAGTTCAAATATAAAATACAAAGCCAGAAATGTGTCATTGACTTAAATGTAAAGTATCACTGGCATGGAAATAATAGATGCATCCTGCTCCTACAAACAATAAATGCTGTTTATGTAACAGTAAACTGAAAATGATTGGGAATGGAATTCTACAAAATGTCGTAGACAGTGAAGGAGTCAGCAGCATTTGCTGAAACATTATCCAGCATGAGATCTTTTCAGTGATTAGATCAATATTATTAGATTCTTGTTTCCTTTTTTACATTTGCACTTTTAAGAAATTAGGCAGCACTGATCATCATCCAGGTTTGTATAAAAAGAATTCTTCATTTATCTGTACAATATTTATTCTGAGCCAATTAAATTTACTGAGCAGCACTACAAAACCTTCATCCTACAAGTAGATTGACGAAAACTGATGAAAAATTTAGATCTGTAATATTACATTTTAAGGCATCTGGCCAGCATCCTTATCTGATCAACTGAAAAAGAATTACATTTGCATCTCAAAAATATCTAGTAGGAAACCTCCAATGTGTACAACTCTGAAAGTACTCTAAAAATAGTATTTTACTCTCCCTTTTGGGAGATATGCCAAATATGTCACTGGAAGCAAGGACAGCACTTGCTAAAGGCACAGAAACACACCCTTGCATTATGAAAAATTACAAAGTTACTAATCTCTGTAAAATTTTCAGGACTTTGGATCTTAATGCTTCCCACAGGAGCTGAAGCTCCTATGCACATATATCAAAAGCTCAGGTAATTTTTATGGAGAAAATTCTTCAGAAGTTGGTAGAAGGAAGTAAAGGGATTTCAAACTCAAACCTTAGACCTCTGAGTAATCTTTCAAGGTTTTTGAGCTCACTATTTTCCTTTATGTCTTACTTGGAATTGTAGGTTTGCTTTAGCACTATTGTAGTCCCTGATGCTAAATCCCTTTTTACTGAGGACTGCATAATTGTTTTCTTTCTTGGGTGCAGGAACGAAACTCCATCATTGGTGACAACTATCGGTGGCCCCATGTTATCCCTTACGTCCTTGAGGACAGCCTGGGTACAGTATTTGCCCTTTACAATGTCTGTATGTTGTGTTGATTGGAATGGTAAACACAGGTTGATAAAGCTCCCGTGGTGTCCTTTCCTCTTTTAACCTAGAGCAGGCTATTTCCCACAGCAGGAATGGGGCTGAGTGTGCACAAACAGGATTTATAATCTTGGTACCAGTGCTGGCTCTCACATCCTTTCTTGAATTATTATCCTGCTGCGGCACAGCAGATTGTTTTGGTTTTGATATCCTGTGTCTGAGACATGAAACTCTACAAAGCAGAAGTGAAAAGAGGGCATTGAAAGTATTTTTAAGGACAGGAAGCGTACCTGGCCATTTAAATCATTTACAGCAGTGAAGGCAAAATGGCATTCTGACAGACAGTTTGCAATGGCACACTGCCGAGTCCCCTAATGTGAGCCAGAGACACATCACAATTTGACTCCATCCTTTAAATCTTTCTGTTGAAACTATGCAGGTTCCTTAGCGGAGATTACACAGATATAATCTGAACAATTCAAGCCCTTGAGAAATTCATTGAGGGATGTGTAGTGTGCATTCTGCACTAGGTAAAATATAAAGTCTTTGTTTCCTATCTATTTAATATTTGTTTACATAAATCTCAAAAAATTAAATGAAAGAATCTGCAAAATTAAGACCCACCCCAATATCCTTTTATATACTCATCATGTCATATTTTATACATTTTATACAAAGAAAAATTACAGGGGAGTAAACCAAGAGCAAGACACAGTATTGCAAGACCCTAATTTATGTTTTTTAGGTCCCTCCCTGGGTCTTAATCCAACAAAAAGTCTGTTTATTTTGATCAAAGATTGCTGGAGCAAGACCCACTCTTGGGACTTGCTCCATAAGGATAATAGCAGAAATCTGTCAGTTTGGTATTGATAAGAACACTGTTTGCTTTGCAGAAATGAATGCTAAGGGAGTCATCCTCAAGGCAATTGAACAGTATCGACTGAAAACCTGCATCGACTTCAAACCTTGGGAAGGGGAGAAGAATTACATATCTGTGTTCAAAGGAAGTGGGTAAGAGAAACAATTAAAAATAACTGTTGTTCTCTTTGCTTTCAGACTATTTTCATGGCTGATATTCACTCTAAAACTCATATATCTGATTATAATTTTACATTTTTTTATCTCCATTTTCCCAGTCCTTTTTAAACTGTCATAGTTTCCATAAGACATATTAACTTAGTAGTCATAAACAATTTCTACTGATATTTATCCTTAAATAGAAGAAGAAATCAAGTCCTTTAAGAGGTATTTTACTGGACATAGTAAAAGACATCAAAAACAAAGCAATTATGTTCTTGACTGATCTTTGGACAGATGGAGTATCACTTTCAGGTGGTCATTCCTAGTATACCTTGGCTTCTAGGGGAAAAGAAAAACCAAGGAGAAATATGATAGTTCTCACTGTGGGGCAGTGAATTTTTCTGAATGTAACAATGGAATTGCATTTGAACAATGTCACATGATCATTCAGATAAAGAGAAATATTTTTAAATTCTGTACAGCGCTGAGATGTTTTACTGATGTTTTACTTTATTTACCTCTTTTGATGAATAGTCATGCTATTTCATCTTAAAGTTTGCAAAATAAGACTCCAGTAAAGACGTCAAAATTGCCCCAACTTCTTCCCTTCTAAGACATTCTCTGTTAAAACTGTGCAAGAAGAACTAATATATTCTTCACTCTATGCCAAACCATTTCTCTTTTAGAAAAGGAGAGCAGGGAGAGCTTGATAGCCTGGTGAGGAAATTTGCTTTCAGAAAATAATTTCCTGATATGAGAATGCATTCATAAATGGGAAAAGATTTTCTGATAATAAAAATGTTTCTCTTTCCCTTTGGCTTGTTCTGAGATATTTGTAGCAGATAATTGTTTCAAAATTTCTTTGGTGTAAGGTTCTTTGTACATTCTGCTGTTCATGCTGTACACATGACCCTGAAACTCAGCTCTTAAAGATGTATAATTGGCGACTCGGGGAGCAATGCATTTTCCTGTGCTAATGGATCTGGCTTTTTGAGCTAAATGGAAAACTCATGTAGCTGAATTTTGTAATCCTTCATCCCCTAAAGTATGCATTGAATTTGCTAATAATTGTACCTGAAAAAGAACCACAATATTTAGCCTATGGCAAGTAGGAGGCCTCTGTGCAATGTTTATTAAAAATAGGTGAGTCATGGTGATCAAGAAGATGAATCCTTCTAGTTGGATAACATATCTTGCCCTCACTGCCTGGTGTGTGGCTTGCCCTGAAGTGTTTCCATCACCTTAACTGACACATCCACAGCAGAACTTTTTAAAATATTGGCGCTAAATGGTGCAGTCTCCTGAAAATGGCCATCTGGTTCCAGTGAGTCATCTTGGGCTATACAAAGAAATCAGGACTGACCCTGAATGAACTGCTTTCATTTCATGCCATTCCTCACTTCTGGTGTAATGGAACAAGGTGTAAGCTGGGTAAACCAACCCATTTTTGCTCTGTTTTTCCTAATGTTTTGGAGTTTTTTTAATCAGTTACAGCTCTGCTGACTAAAGACCTCAGTCCACAGGGTATAGTGCAGACAGGCACACAAAGTTCCTGGCAACATAAAATTTTACCACACCAAGTAAAGGTTGATAAATCATCTTTGCCTTTCTGATCTTGGCTTGCATCTATAAAACAGAGGAATGTGGGGGAAGTTTTGTGTCAAAAGGATTTGTAGTAGGCCATAATATCTTCATCTGGATTACCCTTTTGAATTCAAATGAAGTCAGCCACAAAAGAAGCTAGCTGTCTTTTGCTGTGTTGACTGCCCTGTGTAAAAATACATTTGTAGTCTCTGGTGTGTGTACAGAGTGTATCAAGACCCTGTATAAAGAGCCCTTCATCTATCATTTGCCTTGGCTACTACCAGTATTATGTTAACGCCAGCCTGTGTGCTGAGCAAAATATGTGAGGGCTGTAATTGTGAATTACAGAAATGCAGGATAATGAGATGTGGCAAGATGTGCCTGAAAACTTCACAGAGGAGTCTGAAAACCAGCAGTGGATGTGCCATTTCACCTTACTCTTCTCATGAAGAGTAGGATTCATTCAGCAGGACAACTAGCATGGTGTGGTAGAATCAAATGATTAGCAGACCAGGGAGCATGAACATCATCTCTAGTATTTCCACATGGAAAATCAGGTTTTCATGGAGCACTCCTGGGAGGCCGCTTCAGCTCTTTGCCACTGTTGCACACAGCAAAGGGAATCCATGTGGGACTGGATTGACACAGATCCCTGGCTATCCAGTTTGATGCTGGTAAGTCAAAGTGTCTGTGAGCTGGTATTGGTGATCTGCAATACTATGGAAAGAAAATTAGCAGCAGGACATTAGTGTAAAAATGTGCCTGAAATAAGTGGCATCGTTGCTACCCATGGCGTGTGTCTATTTACAGCCCAAAAAGAGAGAATGTGGGATTAGTCAGAGCAGGTACTTCCCTTTTCCTCCAGCCTCTGGTAGCAGTGCAGGAAACATTGAGTCACAGGCAATACAGCTCTCAGACACCTGGGGAAAGCTGTGACTTTCTGCTACTTTCTCCCCTCCTGAGGACACTGCTGACACAGGATTCTAGGTGCTCTTTGCTCTGGAGTGCCGTGTCCCACTCACCTAAGCTTTACTCTCAGTGCAGGGTGGGACAGACCACGTATTTACTCCCTCTGTGGCTACTGAATGACAGTGTTGTAGGCATGTGGCCGTCCAAATGCAAGGAGCAGCTGCATCCCCTGTGGTTTGGATGTTACTTTTGCCAAGTGTCCTGGATGTGCCTGTAGCCTGCTGTGCACTGTGCAGCGGCTGTGAAGCCAGAGGTGGCTTTGGTACGACCCAGGCCTGTGATGGACTTCTCTGCACAACACAAGAATCAATATGAGGCCTTGTTCAAGGAAAGACCTTGAAATTATGGATGCTACATGTGCTCCTTACCAGGTCTCATGGTGTGATTTTAATGAGTAATCAATAGGCGAGGCCTGTGTTGCTCTGTGGAAAATGAAATGCTGGGGAATATGTTGCACTAATAAGTTACAGAGTTTGAAAGCACATGGTGTGCTTGTACTTTTAAATTTCTGAGGTGATAGGACTGCAAATCCTATGGCATATTTTGTGCCTGATTAATTTTATGTAGTTCATTGGGTAAGTATTGATTTATTTGCTGCATAAAATATCAATTTAAATGTAGCTCTCCGTGCCTGCTAGTTTGTGGACATGGGGTGCCATTTTATTGGCCTGTGCAGATAACTTACTAAACTCTTTCATCCTTTAATAAAAACTTGCAGCACAGCTGCAGTTTTGCTCTTACTTGGGAGTGTGTGAGAGCAGCAAGTGCTCTGGCACAGCAGCTCACAGAGAGCCAGAAAGAAAAGAGCTTGTGAAAAGCACTGTCAAATCCACCAACGTGTCAGAAGGTAAATGTGCCACGCAGAAGCACACCTTGCCTGGCAGCCACAGCCCCATGCAAAGTAAAAGGCCAAAAGATGGGGAGAAAAACAGGCAGAGGAGAGAATGCTCATGAGCCCACTTCTCCTTATCACAGGGACAGGCTCAAAGTGTGCTCACAGTCACATATTTTGGTCTAGCTGAAAATTGTTAATTTGCAGTAACTTAATTGCTCTAAATTATGTGCCCACAGCCTTTGATGTTCCAGAGTACCAAAGAAATCCTCATCAGTTTTCTTTTGTCACAAATAGCTCAACATTTTTCTTCTAATAGAGCCAGACACGAGGAACTTCCTGTTCATCGAAACAGAGCAAAGAGTGAGAGGAAGGGATATAATAAGAAACAGATCAATGGAAAAGTGCTCTCTGTAACAAAATGTGACTTCGATGCTCAGGTTAAAAATACACCTGTTGAATAGACTGGCTTTGAGGTTTGCATGGCATGGGGATAACGTGTATCTCACAGAGCCCCCTCTCATCTTATGTCAATGCCAGCTGCTGGTCCTCAGTGGGAAACATGCAAATGGGCTTGCAGCAGCTCTCCATTGGAGCCAACTGTGACAGGATCGGGACGGTCCAGCATGAATTCCTGCACGCCCTGGGATTCTGGCATGAGCAGTCACGGTCTGACCGGGATGACTATGTGACCATCGTCTGGGACAGGATTCAGTCTGGTCAGTCACTCCTGTGCTTTTCCTTTCAGGCTCTGGTGTTAGGGGTTTAGCTATGGAACATCCCTTCCATACATCTTTTGATGGTCATGCTATTCTCTCACCTGGACTTACTTTTCAAAGCCAGTATATCAATAAATTAGATATAAAGGGATCTCTGTTTGAAACAGAAATTCTCTTCTTTTTTTGCTGTTGTAATTCCTTGTGCCATGACAGTTTCCGAAGCTCTAATGAGAGATCTGAATCCTGTTACGCTATGTGTTGTACCACAGAGCAGCAGAAGAGGATAATTTAGTTTGTTTAAATGAATACTCTAAGAGCACGCTTACTCTAGAAGCCCTTAATGAAATAAAAATAACTAAAAAACCCTCCCAGTCTGAAAAATCCAATGTGACCAAAGCCAGTACAAAATCTCCAGTGAAAACACTGGTCCTTCTCTTTCTGCCTGTCTGCTACACCTGGTGCAGGCAGCAGAGCTGAGACAGCAGAGTGTGCAGAGGATGGGCAGGCAGGAGAGACTTTTCAGGGTCTATGTCACACCAGCAGTTACTTCAGCAATGCAGCTTGCGAGTGGGGAGTGTTGGTATATTTGGCACAAGCCTGAGAGCTGGCACAGAATACCGCAGGACTTTGCTATGTCTCTGCCTCTTTAGCCTGTTGTCGTCCTTTGTAACTTTCAGGCTGTTCAAAAACAAAGTTATATACACAGACTTGATGTTTTCCTAACATAGGTACACACAGAAGACTGAAACGGTGGATAAGGATTAAATCTAATGCCTTCTTATTTAGTTGTGATCAATAGTCGGGTGCATACCCAATTACATATTACAGAAAATTACTTAGACTCTGTTATTTGATTTCCTTTATATTTTGCTGACTCTTTAGTGACGAGCTGCACTATCGTTAGACATTTGAAACTGCTGCAATTTTTTTTACACTGACCAGAATATAGTTACTGTATTTTGACTGATTTAAATCTTGACTCCCCATTGGGTAGTAAGCAATTGGGTTTTTGCTCATACTCCAGAAAACATCTGTAAAGTTAAATTCTGGAAGCTTATCTGATGACAACTCTAAGTTTTTTATTGTTACCTAAAACGACTAACAATTAAACAACAGAGAATACAGATTAGAAACAGTTGCAAATTGCAGTAATTTGAGTACTGAAACACTCTCCACTTTTGGGTATCACAAGCCCATCAAAGTTTGCAAGTAGTTTCACAGGAAAAAGTTTTCTGGTAGCAAAAACTTTGCTTCATCCAGCAGAAGTCATCAGTGGCTGAAAGAGGAAAGTAAATAACCCTAGACTGAAAATAAAACTATTTTACAGAGTAAGTACAGGTAAATGACTACAAAAAATACTTTGGGCTTTGGTGGATTCTCTGTCACTGTCATCGAAACTTGATTCTCTTGGGCAACAATCTTTCCTTTCAATTTTGCCATTTAGGTAGAGAACATAATTTCAATAAATATGATGATAAAACATCAGACTTCCTGAATGTTCCCTATGACTACAATTCTGTGATGCACTACAGCAAGACTGCATTCAGTAATGGAACTGAGCCCACCATCATCACCAACATACCAGACTTTGTGGATGTCATAGGACAGCGCATGGATTTCAGTGAGTACGACCTCCAGAAACTGAACCGGCTGTACAACTGCAGTAAGTTTCTCCATTTATTTTATATTATGTGCTTCTGGCATTTGAAAGAAATGAGGGTGATACATACATGCTGGACCCATCCAGACACAAGTGAGAGACATGCTAACATATTTGGAGAAGTGAATTGTGTTAAAAACATCAGAAATAGTGGTACAGCTAGAAATAACAGCCCTCCCACAGAAACACTGCTGAGTAGCAGAGGTTTGTGTGCAATTTTATCTGACCTTTAGTTAAAAACCATCTTTGCTCAGCAGCTGATTTTTGTTCATCCCTTGGGTGGCTGTTTAAAATGTGTGCTTCTGCACAAAGACTTTTGTTTTTTCCCTGTATTATTCCACAGCTGTTGCTCAGACACTGCAGAGAAATGAGTGTCTTTGCTGTGGCTGTCGTACCTACTGCACTTTCATGGAATCTGTGAGACAGAGTGGGTATTCATGCAAACAGGGTACAGATGACGTTATGAATAAGATGCGAGCTTTCTAAATTTTCATGTTTGGTTTCAAACCTGGCCTCTTACAAAAGTGGTCAAAAGAGTTATTTTGCTCAGGTGGGTTTTATTTTACAAAGCTGAATGAAAGTAAGAGGCAGAGAAATCTAGATAATTCTATTATCAAATTGGAATAGAATTCTGTAATTGTTGTTGCATTCAATGTGCCCTGGCACTCAGAAGAAAACTTTTACAATATCTCAAGTAGTGAGTACTAGCATACAATTATATTTTAATCCTCATTATACAGATTCCTTAAACAATTATCAAACTGATTTATTAAAACAGTGCAGTTTTTTGAGTGTAAAATTCTGATGAAAATATTTCTATTCATATAGGTCTAAACTGAACATACCCTTACCTGCAGCTTTAGCTTCTAGCACTCTCTGCACAGTCAATTAGGCATTATAAAAGTGCTTACAGCTAAGGATGTCTTTAACAGGGGATGGGGTCCTTCTTCCTCTTCATTCATCTTATATATTTCCCATCATTCTCATGCATTACAGAAATACCTCATGACATTTTAACTTCATTCTTAACCCATAGGCACATTCTCCAATTGAAAAAAAGCCCGAGTCCTGTTGAAATCAGTAACAAAACTGCCACCACCTTCAATGCAATCAGGACCTGCCCTGCTCCCAGTCTATCTCTTGGCTTCATGTGATGTGCATAGTGTGGATGATATCTGCAGAGACATAAATATTATCAGATCACCTGCCTGTGCAGGGAGGATGGTGCTTCACAGGTCCGAGCCCTCACCCACGCAAAAGATTACTTCATTTGCTGAACATGATTTAAGGAAAAGTTTAAGCTGGATTTCTGCTAGAGGCCCATGTGGACAGGAAAATGCATTAAAAATGTGAATCTTGGTTCTTAAACTGAAGAAAACAACCCACAGCATAAGAAATTCTAACTGATAGCCTAGTGCTGCTCCAATCTGTACTTCATTTCTGTGTTTCAGGCCATGTGATAATAGTAGATTTTAGTCTGCTTTCCCCTTGGAACATAGTGCTTAACAGAACTGACCATGAGGTTTCCCTCAGCCTCTGGAAGTCAGGACTTGGCACTTATCCCCCAAGTATTTTCTTCCGAGTCCAGTCTTTCACTACATATCAAGCGAGTATTTGGCTTTTGGTGCAGATGGAATTCACTACCTGCCTCACTCATTGCCCCTTCCCCTATTAAAGGAATGAACCTCAGAAATACCTCGTAAACTACTGGGTCTTGCTTTTCTCTCTTCCTGTCATTCATATCAACACTCCATGCCAGCTAGCACTTTCTAATTAAGGTCATTAGGTTACTTCCTTCCTGTTTGGCCAAATCAATTTCATGTTTTGTTTTGTATTTTGATTTCAGAGAGTTCTTTCATCTAATAATTCTCCATTTTTGCTTACCTTCTTTCTTCAGCAGTCAATATAACATTTGCTGTGAAGGGCTTTTCTTAGTTTTTACAACATTGTACTGACACTATCTTAAAAAATATCAGTTATACAACACTTCTGACTACATTGCAGCCTCTAGAGAGTTTTTAGCTTTCTATGAGGACAGCACAAAATATCTCAGCAATAGAACTCATTTGGCAGCAGTTCATACTTAAGTGCTTCCCAGAGCTACAGCTTAAGTGAAGCATTTGGCATGTTATTGAGGTTGAGTTTTATGATACTCAAGGTCTTTTTGTTATGCAATGAAACCTTTAAACCTTTAAGCCACAATATTTTATACGTAGTTTAAAAAGTACTTCATTAACTTAGTGGTTTTCAGATCATGGCTGGTATTACACAGAGCTCAGACATGGTCAAGTGGGAAACAAAAATAAGAACAGGGATAAACCTGGGCTATGCTGTCTCTCACCTATCCAGAGTTTGCTTTAGACAGAGAAAATATTTCATATGGTGTTCTCCCTTTCATATTTAACTGCACAGTCTTCCTCCACTTAATTTTTCACTTGTTATGTGAAAGATACTGTAAAATTTGTATGACATGAAGTGTCCACTGGTCCCAAACATACCTTTGCCAAATGGATTTTTTCGTTTGTTTGTTTGTTTTTTAATTCAACATTTGGAAAATCAAGGTTTGTTTATTCCAGTCAAATAGCTTCTGCTCTTCCATATTTCAAAACAAGCACTCCAGCTGATACATTAGTGAGCTTGTATCAAAATCTGTGGCCATGTGTGGACTGGCCCAAAGAAAGAAGAACAAAGAATGGGAAGTTTCAGGACCTTTTGACTATAATATGAAGGTGTGTGGATTGGGTTGGTATTAGTGTTCCTTTTACAAAGAAAAGGTGTGATATGATAATTAGCAGATGCCCTCCTGTGCTCGCTAATGGCCCAGAGTGTTCCTGATGACATCTTATTAATGTCAGTGTTAATCACCAAGTGTTTTGAGTTTCTGAACATTGTGTGTATGAATGCTGATCATCTTTGAAGCCACGGATTACTTGGCATTTGCATTTAGTCTTTCTCTGTTCATGGCTTTGGACCTTCAGAATTAAAATATGTTATATAATAGACATTCACAATTTTTTTTTTTTTAATGTCATAGCCTCCTCCCTAAGTTTCATGGACACATGCAGTTTTGAACTTGAAAATATATGTGGCATGATTCAAAGTTCAGATGATAACAGTGACTGGCAGCGTTTGTCTCAGGTTCCTGCTGGGCCAAATACTGATCACACAAATATGGGAGAATGCAAAGGTATGAAAAAACCTCTTATCTTCCTGGGAAGTGTTTTCTGCAGAGGCATGCGAGTTTGCCTCAAGCTTGGCCTTGTCATCTGTTTATTTTTTGACAAATTACAGTTTATTTTTTAACTAAGCAACATAAATCTACATACTTAGGGACATCATGTGATAGGTTCGATTTTCTGCTTATTTCAGAAGATCAAATGTCCATATCTCTTCTGATCTGTTTTTTAGTTTTAGTGTCATATCTTGTCATGAAAGTTATAGAAAGTGTTGAACCTGTGGTACAGGCACACCAAATAGATTGCTGCTTTTCTGAATAATTGCTCAATAAGTCCTTGGACAGGAGTAGGATTTTGAAATGTATATTATCAGGGCTGAGACGAAAAATTAATTGACAATCTAGCTAGATGTATCTCAAATTGTCAGAATGCTCCAAGACTTCAGGAGCTTAAACCAGTCCTGCAGAGAGTTGACTGTCAGTTACTGGCACTGGGTAAAGAGTTAAAACCCATGGTTTTGGGTACAACTTGCTAGAGATAATGAAATGAGGACAAAAGCTGCAAAGAGAATAGTTCTACCTTTGGAAAATGTGAACAGGTAACAGTCCTCAGTCAGAGATTTGTACAGGATTTACCTAACGCTGACCTGACTGTATCTTCTAGAGTTATTACAATACAGTGTTAAAAACCCCAGTACACCAGGAAAATTCTGTTTTCTCTCCCCTCTCCCACTCATTTCTCATTGACTTTTGGCAGATTCTGGCTACTTCATGCATTTCAACACCAGTGCTGGAATAGAAGGAAGCACAGCTCTCCTGGAGAGCCGAATTCTGTATCCCAAAAGGGGTTTTCAGTGCTTACAGTTCTATTTATATAACAGTGGTAACGAGAATGACCGGCTGAATGTCTGGGTCAGGGAGTACACATCAGCCAATCCAAATGGTACTCTGAGATTCATCGAAGAGATAAAAGGTATGAAATAAAATTGCATTTTGTTTTAATCTGTACTCAGTATTTTTCAAAGTACTGGGGGAAATTATTGTGGCAAAGTCACCTGTTTCCTAGTGTTGTTCTTTGGCTTCATCTCTATCTGTGTAAGTGATTCGCTGTTGGTGAAATTATACCTGATGGATCCTCAGTCAGCTGTTTTCCTATAATATAATAAATTACCACAACCCTCAAAGTCTTGTATTATCAAGATATTTTTCTCACCAAACTAGCTAAAATTCCATGAGCAATCATTTTATCTGTTCTAGAATTGCTGGTACCAACAGTAACTAATGAAGTTGGACTATTAGAGTAAATTACAATTAATAAGAAAGTATAATAAAGAAATGGAAAGCATAAATGCCCTGGAATACTGAATATACAAGTAAAAAAAAATTAAATTACTTTTAAACAAGGTTTGAAATTACTTAGCTGAAATAGATGAGCAGCAGATCATGCTTTGAGTTATAGTTTGAAGAAGATTAAACTCTTGTGGTTTTAGGAGCCTATGGCCTATAGAATGAGGTCAGCTAATGGACAAGAGCTCTTTAGGCTAGAATTGCCAAAGCCACTTTATGATTGAATTACTTTCTCAAATATTTAATTATTATGTGGTCTCCATTGCAGCTACATCAAGTTCAGGAGGATCTGAGCAAGGTCTTTTACTAAATAGGTATAATTTCTGTTTCTTTTTGTCCCTTTAGGCTCAGCTGCTGCTGGTGCCTGTTTTCTTTCTTGTTTCCACTCTTTTCTTCACCTCTATGGCTTCACCCTCTGTGCCTTTGTGCTAACAGGCATCCTTAATGTAAGAGTTGCTAAGGCAGATGTAGACTGCACATCAGTCTGAGCCCTCCAGACTCTTTCAAACCCTACTTTGATGCCAAGATTAATTTCTCCAGACTTCAGCCTTCCTCACAAACGCTCTTTTGTGTCTATTAGGTCCCATCTCCCATTCCTGCTTTCTCAAGTCCATAATTTCCTTTGACGTCTCTGATCTCATATGTGTGTCCAAAGAGGCACCCTATTCTGACAGTCTGTGGCAAAACTTTTAGGAATGGTTCAAGATCATTTTTACCCCAAGCCGTTTCACTTCTCTCAAGTGAGAAGTTACCCTCACCAATGCAGTCAATAACCTGGAAGGAACAGTGACCTTACAGCCCCTTCCATCCATGGTCTGACACCCTGGCTGAGCTGCTCATGGGTTTGCACTGAACTATGAAGTTCAAGAAGCTTAGAGACAATCCCCGAATCCTTCCCACTGTTCTGTGGCAGCTGGGGATCTTTGAACTGCACATATTACATATAAAAATCCTTTAACTTATGCAGAAGGCAATTTCATGGAAAACAGTGGGGTGCTTTTCTTCTTATTTCTGGGTTAATTTTTTACCTCCTAATTATAATAATAATGGAAAATGTCAAGAAATCAAGACTCACATTTGAGATCCATTGTGTTGTGTTTAGAGTTGCTAGGAGAGTGATGCATGAGTTCTGTACCTGGGATTGGCACTGCTTTATCAATAAATGCAGTTGGTCTTCTGTGCAGACGAACTAAAACCAGGCAGCAAAAGAAACAGTTTTGCTACACATACTTTTAAAAAAGGGTGTTCTACTTTCATTGACCTCACAAGGCCCCTGTGCAGAGGTCTTTGCTTTTGTGTACACTGCTCTTGGAGTCAAGTGGAATTTGCTAGTGCAGGAACTTTTGGATGCAGCATCTAACTTGCAATGAGGTTTTATTGCATGCAGTAGGTTTTGCAAATGACTGGCTTTAATTTGACCTTAGTACCATTAGTCATTTGATGGGTGAATAGTACTTCTGCACAGGCAAGCTTCCAACAAGCCATTTAAAATACAAAAACAAATGAATGAACCAGTCTTGTAGTTCTATGTTCCTGGAATCCTCTGGAGCATTTTTTGTTGAGGCATATTGTTGTTCAGTTATTTGAATATAACTTGTTCTGAAATTTTTCTTTTTAGTAATACAGGTGAAACTATGTTTGTGCATTTAATTATCACAACACCTGGATTAACGTAATGAAATTTTATTTAAAAATGTAAAAGAAAAAGCAGTTTTAAAACCCATCAACAAGCACTGTTATGCATATTAATTCTGTTAAAATATTGTATTGAGCAAATATGATCTTGAACTGAAAAAGTAACATCTACAGAAGAAATATTCCATCACATCAGTGCCAGTGGAACTGAAAAATTCTTACACAGTGTTGGTATAGGGTCCACAGACCTGTGCAGTGTTTGACTGTACTGCCGACTCAGAAATCTCTACCATTGTTTTTCAGGTTCACCTGAGACCTACTGGCAGCTCCATCATGTTTCTTTGAACGTCACAAGTAAATTCCGGGTTGTGTTTCAAGGCGTGAGAGGAAGTGGCTTATCAAATGGTGGTCTTTCTGTTGATGACATCAACTTGTCAGAAACTCAGTGTCCCCACCACATCTGGCATATCAGAAATTTCACACATCTCCTCAACACAAGTCCAGCAGGGAGAGATGGGATAATATACAGTCCACCTTTTTACTCTAGTAAAGGATATGCTTTTCAGGTCAGCTTGTATGTAAATGGTACCACTGATAACCCATTTAATTTAGGAATATACTTGTCCTTGATTTCTGGAGCAAATGATGATCATTTGCAATGGCCCTGTCCATGGCAACAAGGTACTATGATCCTGCTTGACCAGCATCCTGATATTCGTCAACGGATGTCAAACCAAAGAAGTGTAACAACAGACCCTCTGAGATTATCAGGTTAGTTAAAATCAAACATGTAAAACACAATCGAAAGACAAGGGGTCACATCTCCTCTTTGTGTAAATTAGGGCATAATTTTTAGCTTCTGGAATGTTTCATATGTTTGCAGCAACAATAGTATTGATCCACAGACAAGAAAAAAATTAAACCATAAGCAAGTTAAGCTGGGACTCTAGATTTCAAAGTTGCATTTGCATAAGAAACAGGTGGATGATCTTTTCCTAAAGTTTCTTTCATATGCTCTGTGAGGATACATATTTCTGTTTTAATGAGAATGGAAGTTTTCCAGAAGGCATGAAAAGAAATATACCGAAGTAACAATACAGCCACTTCATACCAGCCACGAGTGCAGCTATCAAACAAATCCCTGCCCTCCTTGTCAAAGGTACAGTGATGTCAGCACAAGCCTCCAGATGAACAAAGTACTGATTCATATTATGTAATCTGTACTTGTTCAAGCTGTGAGAAGATAAGGGTCATAGTCCACAATAACTTGGAAAGGTGGCAGTTGAGGTAAAAAGTAACTCTGAGAAATGGTAGGAATCTCTACAGAGAGAGATATTAAAGAAGACACCCACATTCAGCATGGATAAAGTCTGGATTTAAGCCATAATGACTTTCTTCTTTTTGCCAAAAGAAACCATCTCTTCCAATGAATTAGTTTTCTGGACTTTCAGACTAGAAAGGAAGGAAGGCACAAAAACGTCCAATCCACATTATTGTTTTAAAAACAGTATGTTTTACATTCCTTTTTCTATGACACTGACTCAACATGAAAACAAAGTGGGTAATCTAGAAAGACCTAATGTCCTTTCTGTAAATGAAAAACACACCACACCATGTCCTCCATAGATGTTTGAAAAAGCACATTTTCCCTGTGCTTTCTGCTGTTACAGCCACAGTGCGTAGCCCTTTTCCTCCCCTGACCCTGTGGACATGCAGTCTGTTTGCCTGCTGCTCCTTCTCCCTTGTTTATTCATGTATTGCAAATAGTCCCAGATTCCCAAGGGAAGCCTTGTAACACACGCTCTTTCTCTAATCAGAGAGGGTTTGGAGCAGGCAGTACTTTCTCCCTCTGTCAGGTTCTTTCAGTGGACAATCAGGCTCAGCTTTGAGATTTAGAAGAGGGTGTGATGGAGCAGGCATCAGTGATCCGTGATCGTTCAGGTTGTTCAAATACCCTGTGCCCTATGTCTACTGCAGGAGATGCTCTCTTTTGAGAAGCACTGCACAAACTCATGTTACAGATGATTCGTGTGCTACTTATCTTCTTGACCACCTCACTTTAAAGAACTAAAAAGAAAATACAACAGGTTTTCAGCTAGCTCTCCAATAATCTCATCTCCAGCAGGTTCTTTTCTCAGTACCTCAGGCTAAACCAAATCATTGACGATCTCCATTGTCTTGTGCCTCTCCTCAGTGGGGAATCTCAGGCAACTGAGGTTTCTGCTGAGAGACAAATCCAGAGTGGTCTCACATTCACATTCTTTTTATCTTTTTTTTTTCCCCAGAATCCTCATCAGATTATACTTGGGATAGGCCAGATAAAGTGGGATCTGAAGCAACTTTTCCCAATGGAACTAAATACATGAGAGGTCCAGGAGTTGGAACAAGCACGTTTTTAACTCATGAGAGACTTAGAAGCCGCGACTTTATTAAAGAAGATGGTGTTTATATTCTTTTAACAATGGAAGGTATGTAAACATAGCTGATAATCTTTACAATGTAGTAAACAGTGTCAGATACTGAGTCACTAGTGCTGTAGTTATAAATACATGATGTACTTTGCACATGAGCAGCATTTGAATTATGCCCGTATCTAAATTCAAATCATGTGTTTGAATAGATTTGTGAACAGGTACATACACAGTATAATTCCTTTATCTCATATGAAGGTGTATAAACCAATGCTAATCCTGTGCAAATTACTTTGAATAGAGTAATTTGAATAAAACTATCTGTTTCTGAAAAAATTCTAGAGGATATTTTCAAAGTACATCATACTCCTGAGAGGTAAAAAAGACTGTTTATCCATTATACCTGTGGACAGGCTCATTGCTCTTTATCGTTAGAAATTATCATTAGAATAAGAAGAAAAGTAACGTGAAGCAAAGACCTTATTTCCTGTGGGTTCACCGTGCAGATATATCGCATCTGCTGTCAACTGAGCCGAGTGTTCCACCCCCTCTTGTTACGACTACAAGTGCCAGCACCACCAAACCTGGCCCTAGCCCTGCTGCCACCAACAAGCCCCCCACGGGCACTGAGAGCACCACCACTGCATCCACAACCACCACCACCACCACAACCACGACCACCACCACCACCACCACAACGGGCAGCATCACCCAGCCCGAAGGTCCAGAGGTTCCAGCTTTTTGCGCAGACAACCCCTGTGAAAATGATGGTGTCTGCGTTATGGTACAAAGAGCACCGGTGTGCAGGTAACTGCCTTTATTCACTCTCCAGTACAATTTTAGGACGAGTAATGAGCGTTTCTAACAAAATAAATCTTTGCTCCTAATGAAAGGAAAGACAGACTGTAGCTGATTAAGGCAAGTTTTTGCAAGTGCTCCTCTGAGACTGAACTTATGGCCAATTTAGGCAACAGAGCTCCTAACCTCAGCATTTGATAATTTTGAAGTACTCAGCTTGACTTCCCTTAAATTATATTTTAAGTGTGTTTATTATTTTCAGTAATGTATTACTCCAAGTCCTTAGAATTCCCTATACCAAAATGTAAAATAGATGAATAAATGTAATTGAAAGAAAAGAGCATTTATATCAGTAGAGAAGATTTTAAATACTTATCATGTAGGAAGCAGCATAGACATTATTTGAAAATTTGATTCAGAAATATTGTACTGTGCAAATTATGACTATGATTTACCAAAGTGTAGTCACTCACCTTTGAAACCAGCAGTGAAATCTGAGGAATAAAAGATTGTTTGCCCTGCAAGAAGATTAATATCAACTTTTATTTAATTTTCTGTGGATACATTTACGTAACCCACCTGCCTGATTAGCATTGTTCCAGCTCTCAAATAAGCTCTGAGGCTGAAGATAGTAACCTTATGATGCTGTGCCAGGGCAGGTAGACTAGGGGAGTGCTGTGAGGAAAATATAAAGGCCAAGAGACACAAGAGTCAGGATGACTCATTAAGTGTTATATATTCCCATTTAGAAACCTTTTAAAAAATAATTCTTGTGCAACTCATCTGAAGCAGGTCACAAATATGAGTAAATGTCAAGAGGTGACTCCAAGAAGAGAAAAATAAAAAATAGGTTATGCCTAATTTCAAAATTATGGAAAGAGAACATTTATTTTCTGACATCTCTGGACTCTTTGAAGCTTTAGTGCCTTTGCGACCTACTTTCTGTCCTACAGAAATGTGTGACCAGCAGTCAGTTTCCACCCCGATTTTCTGTTGGGAAATGGGTGGGAATGTGATACACCTGTTCAAGCTGAATCACCTGGAGTCCCCTCGGCAGGCAATATCTTTGCAGCGCACTGCAGACTTGTTTTCAGGGCTGAGGCAGTCCTGAATAAATGGCGTAGACAGGAGCTAGAAAACCAATACACAAGGAATAACCAAGGTTAGAAAGATGAGGGTGGGTGTGCTGGTTGGGGTGCTGGGTAAGGTGGGGGAATCAAAGCCTGGAGGTTGTTTTCAGTCCTAAAACTGGATGACTGTTGGGCTGTTAATTTCTTTTCTTAACTGCTTGCTGGGGGCGGGCAGAGGCAGCTCTTACAAATTCTTTAAATTTGAAAGTTAGAAAAAAGAGAAGCTCCATAGATCGGCTGCAACCAAACATTAAGCGGGCAAGATGATCAGGAAGGCATTTAGGTTTTCTGGCAAAGGCGCTCTCTTGAAGGCACAACCTATGAAACAGCAGGAAGCTGAAAGAAACACATTTAGGTGTGTTAGGACAGTGGGCCACTCAAGACAACTTTAAAATAGAAGTCCATTTTAAGATGACTTCATCATGCTTTAGGATAGAGAATTTGCATCAGAGATGTCATTTTTCTGCAGCAGACCTTTTCATACTTTCAATCTTTATGTGATCGCACATGTTTGTTCTTTTGCTTTCTAGATGTCCAGCAGGTGACAACTGGTGGTACATGGGAGAAAAGTGTGAAAGGAGGGGCTCAACTCAAGAAAATACTGTAATAGCTGTTTCTTCAACCATAAGTGTGTTTGTTGTAATGCTTATTGTCACCATCACAACGGCAGTGTGCCTTAAAAAGAAATACAAACAAGGAAGGGAGAATAAGGAGAGCCTGACTCTAGAAGAAGTAAGTATTTTGCCTCTTTCAACAAATATACACACACATGCACACATATCTATTTTCACTAAAAATCAAATTCAGCAAGAAATAAATGGGATGATGGCACCTTTTTGAAGCCTAAAGACTTCAGGTTAAGAATTAAAGAGTTCCTTTAAGTGATACTAATTTATCAAACACCAAAACCCCACTTAATTCAAAATCTGTTCCCCTCTTCCATCCCTCTCCACTCTGCCCCAATGACAGCCTACATTGAGTGGGATAATGTTAACAAAGGGGTTAATTTTCAATTAGTAATTATACCATATTTTCTGCTCGGTAAACTTGTATTTCATCTATTACTGTCTATTCTACTAAAGAGCTCCCCTTCAAATACCTGGGTATGGCACTAAAAATGCACTCCAGAATGTCAAAACAAAAAGCAAATCTAAAAATTAATTTTCCACATTCAAAGGCCATTTTCTTATGCAAGGCATGAAGTAGCCGTGGAAATATTGACTTACGGAAAGGTTAAGAAGACAGCAGTTTAAAACTGTCTAGATGACAAGGATCAGAAATGCCATGTACTGGATAGAAGCAGCATTTGGGCATGTTTTCACTGGAAATTTCATACAGTTTGAGACACATGGACTCTTACTTTAAATAGAGGCTTGTCTTGGAAATAGCAAGTGTGACAGTTTAGAGGGACTCACATGGCACAGGAGAAATTTTGTAAACAAAATGAAGAGGAATGTCCTTCCACAAAGCAGAGTTCCATTTTTAATTTTGTACTAATACTCTTTGTGTGAAACCCCATTGAGTTGCAGTACCTCTGTGCAGTGTCAGATACTTGACACTGCTACTTTATGACCTTCCAATAAATAGTTTTGGTTTCTTTGCAAGTAATGCTCTTATATTATACACACAGTTCCCTTCCCTATACACTTTTAAGATGTGGGTTTGTTTTTTTTTCCCCACTTAGACTAAAACATCCTTCTGAAGATAAAGCAAACAAGCATCAAAGACACAAGATGAACATCACTGCAAAACCACAACTACGTCATCATTCTTTCTGTTCCTTTTATCTCAACCATCATGATAAAAGTTTGTAAAGTCTGGAAAATAGTTCATCATCTGGATAAAATACTGTGCTAAAGTCAGTGAAGTGTCTGACGGTGCTGTGTATCGTCATGCAATGGAGAAAAATGGAAATAGGTTGTATGACATGGCTGCCTTGTCCTTCAAGTCTACCTGAACAAGAAGAAAACATGAAAACTGCATCCTGAATTTTGGTCAACACAGGAAAGTCTAAGTTTGCTATATTATCATTACACAGTTGTCTATAATAAAGGGGAGCTGGACCCTGTACTCACAGCAGTTCTCAGCCTTGCTGCAGCTGTCAGTCAGTGGTGTGAGAGTTTGTGGAGTGTGGGAGCATCTGGTTCATTAAGTTATTTGCTTGTGATCTACTCACCATAAAAGAAATAACAAGTAATGAGGAAAGTGATAAATGAACCTCACAGACACACATTAATGAGGAAGTCACAATAGAGATAATAATGAGGATCCAGAATGCTTCAGCCACTGATTGATGGTCCATTAGAGGAACTACTCAGGCAGAACCCTCAAGAATGTCAACCTGAACAATTATTAACTGATAGGAAGGGGAAAATATGATTAACATGAGTGTTGTGGAAAAGTTGAGGCTGCTTGAGATATGAGCTATCAGAAAAGGCTTGTAGATTTATGTAAAAATTACCATGGGGTGTTTAGGGGAAGGATCAAAAGATCCAAAGAAAAGTGGGGAGAAATGGGGCTGGTAACTGGAGAGATCCCCCTGCAAAAGAGAGCTGTGTGCCAATGACCAGAGGAGACCACAGATCTTAGGGCTCCTGGATCTAGGTACTAGCACATGGAGGGACTTGCATGGAAGGGTCTGTGTACCAGGAACTGGAGGGACTGTGGGCCACACGATTTGTAGACCTAAAGACCAGCAGCTGGAGGGACTGGTATGTGTGTTTTGTTTGTGTCTTGAAAGGTCCAGGTGCCAGCAGCACCTGGACGGATCAGTTTGCATGTGGGTGTGTAAGAGGTTTAAGTGCTGGCAGCTGGAGAGATCTGCATGTGTTAATATTCCTTCAGTGAATTTAATCCTCTCTGTGTGTGTGTGTGCATAATTCACTAGCAAACTTCAAGCTGGACTGTCTGGTGAGCTGGAGGAAACATTTCCACATCTGGAGGACTCAAACATTGCACTGCCCTATCTGGCAAGCAGAAGGTGACTTGTATACCACTGCCAGAACCCCCAGGCACAGATATTAAACAGGCCATGCTTTAGAGGCCATGCTAACATTCAAGGAGACTGTGCATGTTTGTTTCTGGATGTGGAGAATGAGGGCACACATTTTTTCACCAGAGAACCTGCATTCTGATTTCCTGGAGGGGAGGAAGAGGACAGGGCTGCGTGCCCTTCTGTGAGTTTGGGTAGCATCACAGAGGGGTTGTGCTGCCCATGCTGCTCTGTGTGAGTGTGCATCAGCTTGTCCGGGCAGTCACTTAGGGAATCCTCTGTGTGTGTGTGTGTCAGTGTGTCTCAGATGTAACCTTGCTGCCAGCCAGACCTGTGAGTAGGAAGAGGAGCAGCAGCCAAATCCTTAGGACTGGGATGTAGAGATCACCTGGGACCATTCCTGGCTGAGCATGTTGGCTGGGGAGGCAGATCCCGGGTCTGGGAGATTTAGTGGCTCCCTTAACACCCCTGACAAGCAGGGCTACAATTCAGTAGGACTTAGAGAAAAAAAGTAAGCATGGAAATAAAAGGGCCAGAGGAAGAAAATCTCCCTCCCTGAGGACACTTTGCAGAGGGAGATGGAAGCCACCATGGGCACAAATCATCACATTTGCGGTATTTTGGAGGGGGGCTGTGAGAGACAGGAGTGCCAGTAATGGAAATGTCAGGTCACACCAGATGGTGGTAGACTGGTATGTGAATGTGTTCACATTTAAAGGTCAGCAGTTACTTTGATTGCCTGGGATGGGTGTTGATGATCTTAACATTTGTCATGCAATTTACCCTAACTCTGGGCAAGAGCAGTTCAAATGTATGGAAATCTGATGAGGGAGCAAGTCTTCCTCCGAATGCTACTGCACAGCACAAAGCAACAAATGTGTATTCTTCTGTATCAACGCTATATATGTAGTCCTTCTCTGATTCATATTCTCTGAAATGTAGTTGTATTTAAAGCATTCATAGCTGGATTTATTAGCTTTTGTTGGAATCCAAAGATTCATGAAAACAGCCAGACAAAATTAACAAAGATTTGTCAGAGCTAACAAACATCCTGGATAGGAAAATACCCTACTATAGCTGTCTTAAAATAACTTTCCTATTTCCACACGTCTTCATCAGCAGTTTTCATGCAAATAATCCTCCAAATGCGCCTTCAATTAAGATATGCACATAGATTTACATGGAGTTAAGAAGACACAAATGAGACTGTTCATAAATTCAACCCTGGCTACAGTCCTTAACATTATAAACTGTGAGCATTTTATAATTTCAAATGTGAAGTACCAGATTTGTGACTGTAGAGATCATTTATATTTTTGAAATCCAGATTACATGAGATACTTACCTGTACTTTCATCAGAAGAGAGCTTAATACACAGAGCAGTGTTACAATATACTTTCAATACATTGCAGAAGATACAAATCCCATAAGGTATATCCTGAAATGTTAAACTTTCATGGGAAAAAATCTTAAGCTTCTGCTTATTCATTTCAAACAGGAATCAGTGAAGAGCATAATTTAAAACTGAATCTCCCAGTCAGTGAGTGTGAACAACTCACTTCCGTAGAGCCAAAAGAGAGGTGTTTTAATGTCCTTAACTGACCTAAAAATACTCAAGAGGAGTAATTTTTTTTCAATTTTACAATGCAGAAAAATTACTCACGAAATGCAGAATGAGATTCAATATTACACTTTATTGTTTATCACAAAAGTTGTGCTACTAGCTCAAGTTCCTGAACAAACACATTTTTCTTAAAAAGCTGTAGCACAAATGACTTAAGGACCTTAATTTTGGAGATGCACATTTAACATATTTACAGGTAATATGGATATTTATCCCAGGCCAGATACAGTGTTGGTTGGTCAGAGAGCTATGGCTTGCAGCCTGGGTGCTTACTTTATTTTCCTGGAGCAAGTTTATTCACAGAAACTTTTACTAAAAATCTTTTCTGTAAAGATCTCTCTGTAAAATCACTGAGATACTAACGTGATAGTAAACACCACCAGTGTTAAATCTGCACCAATCCATTTATCTTTCCTGTCCTTCTCACTCCAGTGATTCAGGTTGATTTGCAACAATGATTTACTCTGCCCGCATGCCTGCTCAGGCACATTCCGCTCTCTACACACCAGGACTAGTGTGAAAACCCGCAGTTTGTAGGACAAGTTCCCGCAGTATGTAGGACAAGGGCTTGGGCTGTGGATGTTGACTCCTTCGGTTGCCTGCCCTGCTCCTGTTCCTCGTTTAAGAGCAGATCTCTGCATCTCTAGCAAAGACCCAGACCTAAGTGAATGTTTTCTCTGCTCCTCCTTTTCTGGGCTCCAGACTTGCTGTACAGCTGGACCCAGCAGAGTATGTGCACACGGTATCCAGAACTGTGTGCATGACTCATTCCCCACTGCTGAGTCCATCGAGAGTCACAGCATGGGCTTAAAAATATACTAATTCCAATATTCAAGTCAGTGGCTCAGGTGTGGAATAATAAAGAGAGGAAGAAAAAAAAAAAGGTGGGTCATCATTCTAGCTACTTCTTGGTCTTTCTTTAAGAATCCCAGCATTGCAGAAAATCTTTTAGTCATGCCACCTACTATCTATGCTAAACAGGATACACAGCTTCCTATTCCAGATATAGGCAAACCAACTCACTGCTATTTGCATCACACAGAACAGCTCTGCTCAGTTTAGCTTTTGCACAAGTAGCAAATTACTGAGTCATAATGTCTCAGTCTGGATGGCACAGCATTGTCTAAATGCAAAAAACGGACTGATCCTAGACACCAGCCCTCCTATTTCAGCTGACTGTGTCAGGTGTCTCGTGCCACCCATGCCAGGCAGACACGTTCCCAGGGTGCAGGGAAGGAGTCATGACTTGTCATTTTCTTTAGGTGCAATTCAGAACAGAGAAGTAGCTTTTTCCTTTCTATTTTCCCCACACGTCTCCTTATCCACTGCTATTGGAGCTTGGGGTCTTTTGCTGAGACACAGATGCCATCGGCTGAACTACCTTTGATTCTGATCGATAGGATCTTAATTCTCCTCTCTTCTTGGACTGCATTTTCAAGCTATCTTTGGGGCTGGTAGTACAGATAGTTATATCCCAAAAGGAGATGATAACCAACAATTAAACTGCCTTTTCTGAAACAGCCAGTGCTTTTTTCCAAATCTAGAGTTATTGCTTAGAGACTTTTGTAGTATTTGATGCAGTAATGGCAAAATATCTATATTTTGCTCTGTGTTATGAAATTATGAAGAAATATATGGTGGTGTCATTTTCCCACTTCTTTCAATGACATATATTCTAGTTTATTACGAAAGACAGCTCTAAAGTTGAGATTTAAGGATTTGTCTCATGCCAGAAGATTATGAATTTTTTTTGCAGCAGACAGATTCCATGTGGCTGCTCTCCTTGTCTTCTCCCTTTTGTGAGCATCAACAGAAATAACTGGGAAAAAACAATGACAACAACAACTCAGACTGATTACTACTTACACCAGATACACTCTAACTGATATTATAAAGGCTGCCGACAGGTTTACAGGTTTACATTGGAGTTCTTCTGCTCACAAATTCCTAAACTTCTACTGGAGATTAAAAGGTTCATGCTTTATCTATGCCTTTGACTTCACCTACTGTGAAAAAAAAAAATAGCATCAAAGAAGTTTAACTGGAATGTCAAGAACTTAAAAGAACAAAACCAAACCTCACTGTTTCTCAAGGTTGCAATGCTTAATACTACAATACATAAACATGGTCACTCTTCTAATGCAATACTCATGGGAAAAAAGAACTGTGTGCTCTTTATCAGATTTGAATCTTATCTCTAAACAATTTGATGGAATATTTTGATTAACTTCTTAATTATAAGCCTTTCTACTTCACAGGTACTAGTATGTAACTAGAACCAGCCACCTTCTTCTGCTAGAGCTCTGTGTATGTGTGCTTGCCCTTGATTTTTTATTTTAACACCATCTGGATCTATGAAGTCTATGCTACAAAAAACCAGATCAAAACTTGCCAGAAGCACATCTCCCTCTTCATCTCTACTTTTTTTTTCCCCTATACTTCTCACCATGTTGTGAACATTTGGCTTTGGAGGCAGCTTTCACTCATGTAAATGATATTTGCTTGTTCAGAACAGAACATTATAAATTACATAAAAATAACTCCAGTTTAGTTTGTAAGAAAGCTATTAGTTTATCAAGCTTGGTGGTTATTAAGTTGTTTAATAAAATTTGTTTATTAACTGTGGAAGGAGTCTCTGTTGCTCCGTAGAAGAGTCAGGTTTCATTTTGGCTGCTACTGTCATGCTTTCATCACCAGAAAAGATTTGTCTGGGTAAGCTGGAGGTAAGGAGAGAAAAAGAAAACTAAAAGATTGCCTTGACCAAAAGAAAAATGACCATGGTTGAGTCTTAACAGGTGCAATTGAGAGGAATGGAAAAAGAAAAGCTGCTGGTATGAATTTTCCTAAGGGGAAAAAAGCTCTAAGGAAAAGAAAGAAACTTAAATTGAGATAGTGAATACCTACTATGGACCACTGCACGATAGTCTGCCTACAAGCTGTGTCTCCCAAGCAGATCCCTCCTACTCAGCAGCCCACCTGCTTGCTCTGCTTTTCACAAGTTGCCAGCTCACAGCAAGATCAATTGCCACTACATGTGTCCTTTTTAAACCTATTTCCATCAGCTTACAGCAATGCCCACCTGTCTTACAAGCGAGACCTCCAGCTGCCCAAACCTCAGGGCTGCAAAGCCTCTTTAGGCAGCTCTCTCCCTTGGGAAGGTCTGGGAAACCGACAGCCAGGGAGATGCAGAGCTGGCATAAGCATCACACAAAACAGACTTAGGAAGACTGAGGAAAAACTTGAAAATATAACCCCTTCCATGGACAAAGCCAGTGGTAGTACCTTGTTGTGCCAGCTCTGCTGTGTCCCTATGGAGGGCTCATCCCTGCATATGTTGCAGCTGGGAGCAATAAATAAAAGTGGTTCTTGCCTTGGAGGATTTGCTGGAGGAATGGGAGGAGACCAAATCTCTGTTTCACGTAGACATTGAAGACCAGATTTTTTTCCTGCTCCCTTGGGAGGGAAGTCACCATCCCACACCCAATCCCCCTTGCCAGGAAACAGGGCTGGCCCTTCCCAGTGCTCTGCCCCACACCTTCCCTGGCCAGGTCCCCACAAGGTCACATGGTGGGAGCGACTGCAAATCAATTTGATTAACATCAAGCCTCCCCATTGGCAACAGCCTGCGCATGGAAGATCTGCAGAGCGCTGTCTGGCAACCACCTTTCCCCCAGGAGTGTATCTTGAGCTTTGGAAGAAACTCGAGTTTCTGAGAAATACAGATAGCCACAGATGCAATCATCTTGAGTGCAGTCCCAGCAGCCTCTAAGACGTTTCTGAAGTGAAATGTGGGCAAAGGAGAAACAGAGGTTTATTTACCTTTTTTTCCCCAGGGGTTCAAATGACCAAGCCACTCCACCCTTTGTGCTAGGAAAGTAATACAAATTCTTTTCTTTACTCCATAATAACACCTGAGTGCCTAAATCTGGTTGTGCCACTTGTTTTCCTAAAAGCAAGTTATCTTGGCTTCCACTTGCCTTGATTTATACCCATACTGCACAAACCACTTTGCAGGTGTGTCAGATTGCTCTCAGATCGGCTGTGGACAGGCGCACTCATGTATTTGCTTTCTCACTTATTTCCCACAGCATCTCAATGATCTGGAGGACTAGGACAGGCTGGGTTAAAATAAGTCTTTTTATTTTCCGTTCCACAAATATTCTTTGTCTATAAAATACTTTCCTACTTCTTATTAGGTGTCATCAAAACCATTTTGGAGCTTTGTTACCCAAGCCCTCATGGGCTGGGGTGCAGGAGCTCAGGTACAGTAGGTGCTGGCTGATGCTGACATGGGAGCACAGTGTGCAGCCCCTTGCACGACAGGAGGGTTTTACAGCTCAGAAGATGGAAAGTTTGATATCTTTGGAAATGCAAGGCTGAGCATGAGTTTCTTAATCAGCAGTTAGGCTGCTGTCAACTGCCTTCCTGGCAATCCCCTGCTGATGGTGGAAGTGGTTTAGGGAATGTTTCGCAATACAAAGATCACCTCTTAAAGAGGAAAGCAGAGCACTTTGCCGTCTTCCAGCCTTTTCAGCACTGATTTTAGAACAATGGAAAAAACTAAATAGCCTAATAAGCAGTAGATAAATCTTGACCTTTCTTTGCTATTGTTTTATTCAGCATACATGTGAATGATTAAACTGTGCTGAATAACTGGTGCAGTACCTGTGAGTGCACAATTTCCCTTTGTTCATTAAACAGGAGTGCAGGAAACTCTCCTTCCCCACCAATTTGTCTTTTGTCACAAGAGATGTTGAAAGCATTTGAAATTTCAGTAGCTACTGGTGAAGTAAAAATATTTTTTGGACATCCCTCTCAAAGGTCACTGTGTAAGACACAGCAGTGCACTCCCAAGGGTCTGGATCAGCTCAGATGGAGCCATGCATTAGCAGGATTACCCTTGCCAAAGATCTTTTCCCATCTGTAGAAGGGCTTATTTGTTGTTAAACCTCAGACTTCAGTGATACCTAAGAGCACAGCAACTCCATACAAATACATACACAAAAAAAAACTTTTATGGAAGGGGAAATGTGGAAACTCCTCTCCATGGGTGTGCAAAAGAAAGGGCAGGAGGAGCATCGTGGTCACCTCCTTCAGATCCAGGGACTGCAGGATGCAGGTCCAGACCTCTGAACTGGATGGTAGGGATAGTCACTAAATATTTATGATGTTGGGCTAATTGTCCCAGTACACTGGAATCTTGGTACTTCCAAGCTCTGGCAGGAATGAACTTGAATGAGATGAATGTTCAAGCACTTACAAAGTAGTTTTACAATTAATTACCCAAATATTCCTGGGAAATGGGAAATCACTTTCCTCATTTATAGGAAAGAGTTAAATCAGTACTATTAGGAGGCTTAAGTGAGGGCACAGAATAAATTCCTATCAAATCATACTGAGAAAAGGCAACCCACCAGCACATGATTGCTGGGCTGATATTTTGCTGCCCCAGTGGTGTCGTTCAGTCCAGCAATCACAACCAGAGAAACGCCACTTGGTGGGTGCAAACCCAGGACCTGTGTCAGTGCTGCTCTGCCATGGCCACAATCATTGACAAGACACTTCTTCCCCCTCGGCCCCCAAAATCCCACAGCTGTTAGGAGACAGACCTCAATAGCTGGATGAAGGTGGTGGCACCAGGAGTACCAGGAGTCCCTGATGATGGGTCAGGGGATGCTAACCCTGATCTTGATAAATCCAAGGAAGTGTGGGGCTGTGGTGTCAAAAAATGCAGCTTTCCAGGCAGTTGAATGACATTTACAGCCAGCTTTTATGTGCTACCACTTGATCTTCATAGGAAGTACTTTTTATTCAGTGTTTTCTAAGCTCCTTCACTGTGAAAAGAGGAAGATGCCTATGACAGTGCTCCAGGTATGTTGAGAAGTGTCAAAGCTTTTCCTGTTTTGAAATAATGAAGATCAAAATTTTAAATAGAGTTTAAAACATTCACTTAAACCTTGTAAATACCTCGAAACATCTTTACTACGTATTTTTTCCTCCTTCTATTTCATTTGTTATTCAAAAACGCAGCTTCCATATAAATGTCATAAATGTCCTGTCTGCTTCAGCTTAATGGGAGAAAATTGTGAGAAAAGCAAATCAACATTTTTCATTATTCCATGTACGGGAGCCTGCCATGCTTCACCAGGATCTCCAAAAGCACAGGTCCAGGCAATGGGAAGAAGACAAAGCATTAGAGAAACATGTGCTCAAGAGTTAAAGTTCCCAAAGTTGAAGATTTTTGATTACAGAATTTTAATTTGCTTTTTTTTTTTCAGCATTTCCTCTCTAGAATGCTCCTGAGTCCTTGCAAACTTGGAAATATTGCAACACTAATTAACTTCTGAACTGCTTAATTACTTGTAAAGTCACACCAACAGTATTGGTGTGTATTGTGATTGCGATTTTCATTTCAGTCTCAAACTAAAAGGAAAAGAAACAGAAGCTGGCATCTCTAAGGTCAAGACTGTTAAAAAAAAAAAACATATATAAAAGAACTAAATCTGTTTTCTTAAGGAAAATTTTATATTTTATAAACAGTATTATTGCATACCTAGCACTCCTCTAGACGATAGTCCAAGAGGTGGGCAGTAAAGACATCCTCAGAAATTCTACTGTTACAATAAATGAGACAGAAATGCTCAAAATGTACTTTCCTTTAATTAGAGTTCTTTCTTCAGAATGCTCCCAGAATAAATATTTTTAATTTTTTTAAAATTTAAGATCTCATTCCATATTTCAAAGAAGCTTGCCTATGTCCCACCTAGCTCTGCATCTCATTAAGGGACCAATTTCTGGCTTTATTAAAGCTTTAACAGTCAGTCCTTTGGATTGCAAAGCGGATCCATTAGCATGTCATTGAGTGCCATTAGACAACTGCTTTGAACTTTGGTGGTTCCACTGTGCCAGGTTGGGTACCCAGCAAGGCAATGCAGGTGCTGAGCAAGCGCTTCTGACAACGGGTTATTGGGGAACAGATCCCACCTGTTCTGACATGGTTAAAATGCCACGGCAGGGCCTTGTGGAGGAGGCGTTTCAAGGTGCCCTCTTGAGGAGAGAAAAGACATACTGAAAAGATTTGACAAGGATTATTGTTTTAGGCTAATCTATTTTTTAAAGCAAGTTATCAAATATTTGACTGAAACTGTAGAGAAACAAAGAGCTTGATATATATAAGGAAGCTGACATCTCTGCCAGGAGCTGTTCTGGAGCAGGTTAGAGTTTGCAGCTAATGCAACTTAATTATGGGTACCGAAAACAAAGCATTTAGGAATGAAGTCGCAACTGAACAGCTACCGTGACTGCAAGTGACAGAAGTAGAATAGTTCCATCAAGTTCAGCCATAAACTGAAGCCCATTCGTGAAATCAGTGGGTGTCTCGCCCGAATGAGCAGCGCAGGATTAGACTCGATTGCACATCATGCCAGCACTAGTTAGAAACATAGAACAGATGTCAAGTAAATAGGGAAGTGTGGGACAAAACAGAAATAATTGTAAAAATGTGCCCAAGGATAAAATAAATTGATCCTAAGACACTAACAAACATTCTTGTATAAGGCAAAATGAGTCTTTGTACTGGGTTGGCTTTTATTTTCTTGCTAATATTGCATAACAGAACTACGCTGGCATGATGAGGAGGGGGGATAATAAAATAACTTATCAATGCACTATTAACTCTACATGCTCTTACCTAATAATAAGATATTGATGTCTCCTTTAATGCATGCCCCATTGTTGAGAACTTTCTCATTACCCTGCAGTAGCATACACAAAATGGCTTTTTTAATATACTCATGGCCATGAACGTTTGGTGCTAAAGGCTTGCTTAAATGGTCAAAGACACCCTATTTAAGAAACAGCAAACACTTACACTGCACATTACCAACATTAAATGCAATCTCATTATCCATTAGCCAGTATTAGTGCAATTTATATCTTACTTTGGTTTGAGTTTTGCAGAATTTCTTGATCTTTGCCACATCATCAGTTGAGAATGTTGGTGCTATTTCTTTGCTCATCAGTTTGATATTACTGGGAAGCATTATTGTCCTGGGTATTTTCCTACAAATGCAGAGAAATATCATGAGATTAACTATTAAATAAATACTGGACCATTGTTTACACAATAGAAAAAAAATTAAAGAAATTATTAGGTTTATCCATTTTATTATGGCTTAGCAAGTGAAATCTACACTGCAAGAGGCTTCAATGAAGTTCCAACATCAGCCCCTGCAAAGAAGGCTCATGGAAGAGCAGAGACACAACTCAGGGGGCATCAGGTTGTTACTGGGGAGGGCCCAGGGCCAGGTAATGGGAGGAAATTTGTGAAAGAGGAGATGGCATTAGGCGGAAAGGTTGCTCCCAGCTCCAGTGGTGGCATGGCAGCCATCTCGGACAGGTACAGGGAGTGGCTGGTAGCAGCCGGCACCGGCCAGGCCAGCTCCTGGCTCCCAAACAGTGGGATCCTTCTAAGAACTGGAAGCCATGCTGACAAGAATTTTTGAACTGTTTGGTAAATGCCAGTCCCTGCCATGGGACACCGAGTTCCTCTCAAGCCAGTGCTGATGGCAGCCTCTGACGGCATGGCCGTCCATGGAGAGTTTTATGACTGCTGGTTCTTCCTGCCCACTGGCCAAAAGAAATCGATTTTTCTGTAAACACCGTCCACGTGGTATTTGTAATACTGTAAGCAGATCATTTGCTCTTGAGACATGGGATATTTAGATGATTTCCCCACTGAGGAGGAGGAGGAGGATGGATGGCAACTCTGGCAGCTACACAATGGTACGTTGAGGAAAGCAGGATGCAATTGATGCCTTAGGATTTTAGCTTTGTATTTTCATACATTTTCAACTGTAATCCTGCAGTTCTTTAGTGTGTATCTCTGACCTCCGTATAGAGTGTTAGCTACTGCTTTTCCCATTTTTGTCAGACACAACAATTCCTCTCTCGGCCTGGGAATCAAGGACACCTCACTGTTTCAGGCTTCGAGAAATGTAAATAAAAGTGAGTTGGGGGGAGCAAACTGAGAGAATGGAACTCCACTGCCTGAAGCTGTAATTGGACAATTAACCTCTGATATGCAAACGGACAAAACTTATATCTGTCCTAAAAATGTGTGACTGTCGTCCACCTTGGGTGTAGTCTCTACGAGACTCCTGCCCTGCCCAAGGTGTACCCTGTGAAGGCCTTTTAGTAAATACCTACCCTTTCACTCTGTCTAGCCTCTGTTCCAGGTCAGCCTCTCCAAGGCATCACAATGGCTCACAAGTCACCGGTACTTTTGTTCCAGTGCCTGCTTCAACCTGAGCTGCAGCCAATGCCTCAAAGTACACAAGGACACCAGGATCTGAAGAGACACCTGCCCGGAGATGCCTCCTCTGCACTGAGGGACTGCCGCTCCCCACTGCAGCCACGGGACCAGACCAGGCTGTGGGCACCCAGCGAGACCAGTGCTACCAGCAGAGTAGGGGGAAATGCTGTATTAATTCTCGCCATTAATACTTACTGAGTAAGGAAACCCAACAACCGGTGCATATTGCCTTTTATACAGTTGAGAGACAAAACACAGACCAAGCGACAACAAAGCTTAAATCCAAAATAATTACATTTTGTCACAATTCCTTCCACACAGTCCAAGCTACCAAGGAAGTGAGCTGCCAGCATCTGAGGAGAGACATGATTTGCTCCACAGCTTCCTTCAATCCAAACGCAAAAACTTCCAAATGTTTGAAACAGGGAGCAAGTAAATCTCTTAATGCTCTCTGAAAAGCAATCAGCTCACTGAATGCATCATTCAGCAGCCTCTAATATAAAATAATTAAACCATGAAAAGCTGCTGCAGTAATCTTACTTAAAAATCCTAAATTCCTTTACATTTTGAGGATCTGATGGCACTGACTCCCAGTCAGACGCATACAGGCAGGGCAGAGACCGCGGGAGCTTCTCACAGCTCAGCTGAAGAACCTCTTCCACTCCTTGAGCAGAGGCAGCTTAACTTTATGAAGATTTGTTGTTGCAGCACAACTATCCAAGAGATACAGCTAAATCCAAATTCATTTCATTTCCAGCCAAATTATATTTTGATGCAGGTCACTAGAAGCTAATCTTTCATCTCTGGTTTTCATACATGAAAACGAAAAAGTATTTCAGATTAAGCAGCATTTATCATACTAAATAGAATTAAATCAAATGGAAAATTGCATAAAGAAACTCAGTTAAAACAATTAAATTAAAAAGCCCTTTACCTGTGTGAATGTAATCTTTGATTTTCTCAGAAGAGAAGAGAACCTTCTTATTAAGCAAACTTAAAAGGGATCCTGGATTACCCTTTCCCCACTTCCCTGTGCTTGAACTGTCAGTCTGTCTTCATGAGCAGACTTTGCTTCCTATCTGTCAGGCAAGTTCGCTTGCTTGTTCTCACATGCCAGAAAAACTTGAGTTTTCAGTATTGCAGGGGCACTTAAGCTGTACACAAGCAGCAGATGGGTCTTTTATTCGTGAATTTTTTGTTAGTTACATGCATATATAGACAGACAGGTGCATACACACATCTCCATTTAGTAATATAACACGGCTTCGGCAAAAACCTGAGCTCAATGGAAGTTAGCCTGCATTTAACAACTTTTTATTGATGCTCTGACAGCTCCTGTCTGAAATAGCTTGTGGTAGGTACTAAAAATGAAAAAACAGCAAAGCTTTCTAGAAGACACCTATTTAAAATGATCTCACAAGAATTTCAGCTTAATTGTAGAAATTAAAATTCTTTTTTTTTATCCAAAAACTTCCAAGACTTACATTACATCAATTAAAAATACATTTGTGATCTTGGCTTATGGCAAAAGGGAGAGCAATAAGCAGTTGCTGTTTTGGAGAACAGCTCTCTGGGAAGAATTTTTCTGATATATAACACAGGCCTAAGAGGCTCCATAATGCCTTGGGTCAAATTTTTGCTGATGAACATTACCTTAGTTTCTTGTCTGGTATCCCCTCTGGCTTCTAAAAATCCAATTTCATTTCAAGGCAAGTTTTGTCTTAGAAATAAATGCAGAAAACCATGCAATAAGGTTGGTTTCATACATAGCTTGAGAAATGCTGGGATTTGGGGTCCAATGCAACATTTTATTTGTTCCTTGGTATTTGGCACTTATCCTTTAGATCCCCGTGAATGAATTTGTGCAAACTGCATCTCTTGTCATTTGGGAGAGTTTTTTTAACCAGTCAGAAACAAGCATTCCCTAATTCCAAGTGCTCCACACGTTATTGCACAAATGTCAAGCTCTGTGAGTACCAACAGAAAGTTGTAACACCTCAGAAAAGCATCCAAGGACAAAAATACCAGAGGCAGAGTCACATACTGTTTACAAACACAACATACTGACACTGTTTTAGTGGTGGCACTGGGGTCTTTGAATGCATCTGTTCCTATAACCTAGATTTTTGCTTAGCGCTTCTGAATAAAATCCAACATAAGCCACAGGTAAAAATTTGCATTCTAGCATGAGACTCCAAAACTCATTAGAGCAGACAGTGACTTTTAAACACAAAATACCACTCCTGTCTCTGAAAGCCCCTGAGATGTAAATCATTAGAGGTGGAGAAAGCAGTCACAAAAAACATTCTGGAGTTTCCTGTTCCCGTTCCCTTGCCATGCCCTTTGCTCGGGGCTGCTGCAAGGGAGGTGATGCCATGCTGCAACCTCAGGCTGAGGTGCTGCGGCTCGGCTCACATTTGTTCTTTTCCTGTATGTTGGTCCTTCGTGTTTGGAGATGAAAGGTACAGTGCAACAGAGAAGCCTCTCCTCTCTCCTTTAGAAATCGCCTTCTCATCTCTAGTTTTCCACAGTTCAAATGCAAGGCTTTGAAAAAGATTTCAAAGCTGCATCTCATATATGGAAATTCATGGCTTTGGGCGGGTTCATGATCAGGCCTGAAATTTCAAGCTTAAGAACCTGCTGCCTAAATGCAAGTCATTTTGCTTGTGCTTTGCCTTTCTCTGTTTTTTAAACAGCAGCGGGGTATTTTATAAACATTAGTTACCTGCTTTTATATGTGGATATCACCCTACTTGAATCCTTTGGGATTTGCAGGCATGGTGGAAGCCAAACTCACGCTTATCTGCAGTGGAAGCTCAGAGATCAAAGATCTCAGAGGAGGAGGGGTGCAGACAGCAGGAGCAGGTCAGGAAGAGGATGAGGTTTGCCTGGACATGGCAGTAGGGATCCATGTGGGACCAGATTTGGGCAGCCACCCACCCCTGCCAACCATGCCATCACCTGTGGCAAGAGGCACCCAGTCAGGCCCTGAAGACCAAAAAGTAGCAAAGGAGGGTGACAAAATGAAAGCATATGCTGGGTTGGGTTTGTAGGTGAAGCTGGGAAACCTGGATTTGTACTATTTATTGCTTTTACAATTTGTATGCTTTTTATCCTTGGCCTACCACATTCCTGCTGGAGGTTCCATTTCCAAGTCCTAGTTTTTAGCATTGTACAGAGAGCTCACATTGAATTGTATAAAATAAAAATGAACATTGTGGAATCTGTGAAATGACACTTCATTTTTCAGTAAACCAGCTGTAGCAGAGAAGAATCAGAAGAAGAAACAGTATGTGCCCTTAGATTTTTTTAAATCAGGAAGGAAGGGTTATTGGAAGCCTTACTCGATAGATAAGATAAAACTTTAAATATCACTGCTTTTTATTAAAGGAAGCAGGAGAGAAAAATGTTTCAGCAATCCACGGTAAAGCAAGAATAATTGTAGACCTACATAGATGCAGAGAGCACACTGTGCCCATCTCTATTGCAATTTCACCGATTTGTTATGAAAGGAGAAATTTCAGAGCCATGAAAATCAAACACCTCTCCTATTAAGACAGGCTGAGAATTTTGGTTGCTTAGCCTGGAGAAGGCTCCAGGATGACCTCAGTGCTGCCTTTTAATAATAAAGGTAGCTCACAGGAAAGATGGAGAGAGGCTTTTTATCTGGGTCTGTAGTGAGAGGACAAGAGGCAGTGGTTTTAAACTGAAAGAGGATAGATTAAGCTTGGACACAAGGAAGAAATTTCTTATGATGGGACAGTGGAACAAGTTGCTCAGAGAAGCTGTGGATCTCTTTAGGCGTTCAAAGCCAGGTTGGATGAGGCTTTGAGCAATTCCGTCTAGTGGAAGGCAGGGGGTTGGTTGAGATGATCTTTAAAGGTCTCTTCCAACCCAAACTATTCTGTCATTCAACGAAATACTAATCCAGTGGGATTTTTCAGTCTTTTTTTGATAAAAGCACTCATGTTTTTCAGGAGGAAACTGGAGGGCCAGTTACCAGGATGGCCAATGTTTCATTTTTCAGGAGCAGAGGCTACTATCTAGGACTAGCACTAAGGATAGTTTCTAGCTGTCATATGTTTCTCCCACTTGCAGAGCTGCAGTTAAATAAGATTAGCCAAGATATAGATGCAGTTCTTCAGGGCTCTGCCAGACATTCTGCCAGGTCTTACGCTGTTGACCTATTGGAGCTTCCTCCTGCTTCCTGTTTGCACTAATCCACTGGAAACCCAGCCCCGGAGACCTGCCTCGTTGACCCCCATATTCATTAACAATAATTGTTGATACTGTACAACGGAACAGCACCGGCACAATTAAAACAACTCCTTCTCATCACAGAGCTTTTGTGGGGCTGGCAGAGAGTCCTAATGAGGTCCCTGAACCCATCCATCACCCACTGCAGCCTCTCCAGCTGGTTCCATCCTCCGCGGCTGTGTGCCAGTCTGACACTGTGTGGCACGTACAAGTACTACAGCAGCCACTGCCACACACAGCCAGGGGACACGTCCCTCCACTTCACTGCCAGCTCCCTAGGCTTGGCACCTTAGAAATGTTTTCTCCTTTGTCCCTGTTTGCTTCCTTCTTATTCTTCTTCCTCCTACCCCAGACTCCCTGTGAGGAATGGTTTTCATTTGTTCCAAGCATGTTTGGCAAGAGACTCCTTTTGTCCCGCCCAGGAGTCAAGGGCACTTTGAGGTCTTGTTGAGCAACAAATAAATATTTGAGTCATATTTCTGTTCTCCCATTGTGGTGTCCTGGTTACCCATCTTGAGCTTTCCACCTTTGGAATCTGATGGAGAGAATGGTGAGAAGACACCTACTTCTCAAAGCCACTCTTCATGTCAGCTCTTCACTATGCCAAATAAGAATGAATATAAAATGATTTATCCTGGGGGGAAAGGAGAAATGCCGGATCCAGGCAACTGAATAAAAATATAAATACTGCCAGCTTTCAACAAAAATTGATCTTCATTGAGTGTGACAATCACAGGCAAGAGAAAAGAATTCTACATACAGAACACAGTTAATAGTGAGTTTTTGTGGAACTACCAGAACTGCTGTTCCAACAGTCACCCCTACAGGCAGAGGTAGTGGTCGGTCAGGGGTGCCAAGCGAATCCCTAAAAACCATGCTGCCACAGAAGTGAGGCTGCTAGGGAAATCGTCCAGCAGCACTGAGGGCCTGAGCAAAATCACCAAGGGCAACTGCCCAAGCAGGACTGATTTTATGTTCATTCTGCAATGGCAAATCCTATCATGGGTTCACGGCACAGAAAAAGGGAGAACATTGGAGCTTCGCCCAGGTTTGCAGCTTTGAGTCATTCAGTGCACAGGAGAAAGTGGCTACATGTGACGTGTGCATCTGGTGACATAAAATGCGTTTATACCTGGGCAGCAGAGCGTGGTGTAGAGAGCCCCAAGCTAGCGACGACCTGAGCTAGCGCAGTCCTCTGCAACCAAGGACTTCAGGGATTAATCACTGGTGACATGGGACAGGACAGCAGGCTCTGTCAGCACCCTGGGTCCCACAGCAGCTCAAGGGCAGGAGCCCCAATGAGACGGAGGACAGGGGATATACACTTCTAATAGATCCAGGAGAGCTCTAGCTGATTGTATCACACCAAGAGGAGGAGCACGTCCGAGAGCATTAAGCTTCCACTTTCCAAAGAGAAGAGAGCTGTGTTTTCAGGCCCCACCCCTGCCTCTATTCTTTATTCATATTTGTAGGTAGCCATGGTGACTAATCAGACAGGAGATTTATGTCAGGCTTGGTGACTACTATACAGTTTATATATATAAAATTTATACACCTGCTTCAGAACAGCACTTTCCTGATAGGGAGATGGACATATTTTGATTTGGGCCACAGCTCTTCACTTCCCTTTCATGCAGTGAACGCTATCCTGTATCCTGTAGATCTTTTTGCTCAGGCTGGAGCCAATTGACTGGAGCATTCAAAAAATTAGATATTTTTCTTTCCTCTCTTAGGAGAGGGGAGCAGAGATGTGCCCTAGACAGACCTGCTTATGGTGAATGAGATTTTTCTTAACTTGTGAAAGCAACTCTGCTTCTCTCTGTCCCTTCCCCACCCCCCCACCCCACTGTGATGCACATCCTGCCTCCAGACACACTCCTTTCCTCTCCCGGACGTGAGGGTTGGAGGCAAGTAAACCCCATCTGTCTCAAATCCAATGGCAACCACTGTGTCAGATTCTGCCCTGCTTTATGTCTCATAAACATGTATTAAGGATTCCTTCCATAAACCCTTCCACAACTACTGTTGTGCTGTAGTAAACGTTCTCTTGGCCTGGTATCAGCGAACAACGCTTCAGACCAGGGGAATCTGGCACGGTAGCAACTTATCTGCATAGCACGTGGATGGTTGTAGAGTTGACATTTCCCTCCATTGCCAATACTGAAGGAAGTGAGAACAGGCAACCTGCAACCTACAGCACAGTGCTGTTTTGTCTCTGATTTCCTTCCCATCCAGTAAATGCCTCAGAAACTTTCCGCAAAGCAGCAATATTTGCTCATGGTCTTGCACTTAAAAGCATATCCAAATTATGACTGAATGCTTTCCTCCAAAACAAAGATAATAGGGCTTGGGAAAATAATGTTTTAGGTGAAGGTCTGCTAGAGACAGGCAAGCTGTCTGGTAACAAATTCTTTGGGGAAACACAGCTCAATACTCTTGCTGAAGGAGAACAAGCGAAATTACAAGACAGGGAAAAGTAACATGTCTTGAGAGGTTAAATGCAAAAGCCTGATTACTCCTCTCAATTATCCCAATCTTCGTGAAATTCACTATTTGAGAAGTGCTTATTTCCAAATTATACTGAGATGAGCAAGAGGATAAGTCAGTGAAATTACTAAATGAAAACCAACGTTTTTATATATGCAACCCGACCAATTTAGTACAACAAATTCTGTACACATTTGAAGTATCATGAAAATAGTGTCTTTAATATACAGTTTATATACTTACAATACGCAGTTTAAATTTGTTCATATACATTACAGGGATATTTATTTGCACCTGGTTTAAATAATAATCTGCCTTCAGCCTTTTACACAAAAGCCCAAAACAGCACAGAATTCCACAAAACCCATGCTTCGTTTTATAACGGAAATGTACTAAGCCAAAGTTTTGGGGCTTTTTCTTTTTCTTTTTTTTTTTCCCAAGTGTCACTTTTTTGACATACCCAAAGTGAATCAATCTAAAGAGCTAAGAACTAACATATTTCATTACAATTCAGAAGATTGTCCAAGTCAAGAGAATCACTCTGCAGATTTTCACACTGAAAATTTGGTTATTACACACAAAAATTGTGAAGTCTGAATAACTCCTGGACTATTAGGAGTTTAAGACATAACAAAATGAAGAGTCATTTATTGCTAGGTCTCAACAAGGGGCCTGCATTTCCCCTCTGCCCTGCCATCCTTATATATAAAAAGGATGATCCCTCTTGCTTATTAGGATTTCATCTGTACCTTCTGGCTTGTATACAGGAATGCTGCAATTTCAGAGCATCAGAAAGAGGAGCCAGGAGAGCTGGGATAAGCTGTAGTCCTCTCATAGGCTGGTGGTTGGCTTTTAAGTACCAAGGTGTAACCCCCTGCCTGGCCTGCAGGCAGGCAACCCACTGGGAAGTACACAAGAAGCTGGTGCCAGCACAATTTGTTTTGTGGGGGGACAATCAAGAAGTTGATTCAAGATGAAAACATCAGAGAAAACAATTATTTACAGACAGGTTTCAAACACGGCGTGTTTCCAGGCAGCTTCGCTGTTTACGCTGGTTCTCTTGAAGCTGTTATTTTGGAACGAAGTTCATTTAAGTGGCAAGTAAACCTGTTGTATTAGAAAATACACAGTAATACACAGTAACTTCAAACCCTTGCTTCTAGCTGAAAAGAACACTTCAGAATGTATTTCCCTTATAATTTTGGATGGACCAAATGTTTTCCGTCTAAGTTTCTAGCCGTAGGCAATTTTCACAATATGACAAGAATAAGAATGCGAATATGCACTTTGAGTTGCTGTCAACACAGCTTTGGTTAGCCAGGCAGGCAGCAAGACAAAGAATCTTAATTCTAGGCACAATGAGCATTTGAAAGAAACTAGCATCTCCCCTCAAGTTTCCTCTCCATCCCTCTCCTGCCCAATTTGGTGTCACCCTCCAGAAAAGCCTCCATGCCAGAATCCATCTTTCACTGCTGAAGGCAGCATCAGTCCTTGTGCCAACACATGACTGTTGTATAGAAAGGATGTGTTTCCTGGTGCAGGACAGAGAGACAGCTCCATACAGAATGACACGATGTGTTTTTTGCTCCCAAAACGCCCAGCCAAACAAAAACCCCAAGGATAACACACAGCTCGGACACCGATAAGCAAGTAAGCACCAGAGGCCTTAGATTTATTTAATCTGAGGAAAGAAATCCAAGGTTAGGACTGGCCTACTTTAGTGGACTGCCTCGAAAATGTAAGTGATTTTAGGCCCACTCTGGCACAATGCTCAATGGTTACAGCTCTCACGCTCCAAAGACAGCCAGCACAACTCCCATCAACATGGCTGAACTCCACCACTGTCCAAAACCAGACTGGCTTCCCCACTGCTGACCTCCGTGCTGTGCTTGGGAGTTGCCACAGCCTGGCTACCTATTGAAAGGTACCCCTTTCCATAACCTAGGATCCAAAGGCTGAGCCACAACACTCCACCTGCCCAGTTTGCTCATCACTCTACTGATTTCACCACAGCAGATACTTCAGTCCGGCTTGTGCACCACAGCAGGTGGATCGACACCGGAGCCATATAATTCACAGAACACAAATGTTAGGAACACCTAAATCCCCAAAAAATGGCTTGGAAAATGAAGGCAATGAGTGGCTAAGGGCAAAATAAAAAGTTAAATGTTACTGCATTACGCATAAAAGTAAGTAAGCAGTAAAGCCAAGGCAGAAGGAGACAATGGGTAGGCCATCAATAGCAAGTTTGCAGTAAGAGGTTTTAGCTGTACTTTGGCGCACAGGCTCACCTTCTGCAATCAATGCACATTTCTAGGCCTTTCTGTGGGCCAGTTCTATTTTGGTTTAAGCACATGAGATGTTAATGCAGCATGGTCATGAATGAAAATTCCACCAGTCTCTTTGCAAGAATAACCACTTCAAGCAGGTAAGCAGAGGTAACAGAATAGGTGTGAATCCACAGTCAATGAAAACTACTTTCTCAGGGATGTTAATATTCTGGGGAGTGTTACCAATATTTAATGTTAATATTATCAAGACTGCATATATTTTCTTTTTTTTTTTTTTTGAGATCTTTTAGGGTTTTTTACCTAGAATTAACAAGCTAAGCAAAACAATGACAAATACCCAACATTAAAGACTTGGCCCTTTGAAATTTGAACACTCATTTGACAAAGTGAGGTTTAAAAGGCAGTTGGTTTCAACTTGCATGTGTCTACCAACTAGCATACACTTCTGACCAGTATCTGAATTTGATCTAGTCTTATTTGCAGTTAAAATATTTTAAGATGCTAATTAAAAAGCATTTGGAGAAAGCTACTGATCTGCTGCTTAAAGTCAATACACTATGAAAAAGAGGATTATGAACTCTTGAGGGTTTTTCTATGAGGATATTTGTTGGCTTTATAGTACCCACAACAACTGGGCTTTGCTTTCTGGTTGGGAACTGGTGGTTTGCACTACTGCAAGACAAATAATGCATCTTGGCTTCAGGATGGTGACATGACATAAAATTTGCCCCAACAACAGAAAGTTCTATTTGCTAATAAATTCTTTTTAATGAGTCAATATGGTTGAGAAAACAGGCAAACCTAGCAGTTTTGTCTCTGCTCTGTATTTTCTCTTGATGCTCCCAACTGTGTGCCCTATAACGGAGATATTTTTTTATACATCAAAAAGGTAAGCAAGGCAGATGATGGTGTTCTCCTGGCCAGGGCTCTGCTCAGCAGCAAGTGAAGGTGAAGTTGCTCTAGCATTCCTAGCTCTGACCACCTGAGGATCCTGGGCATGCACGCTTGCTGAGGAGGAAGGGATAACACAGACTGTTTCCTGAGGACCTCTACAAATCCTCAAATCCAGTACATAAAGGCAGGGGCATCATGAGGTCATTTAGATACATTTCAGAGAGCTCTGTCAACTACAAGAAATCCACAAAGGACTATCAAAAGTTAATTCTATTCCTAGCCTTTTGAGCAGTTAAATTTGAGAGGTCTCCAGGGGCAGGCTAATGCCCACTTACCATCTCTGTGCTCCCTTTTAACTGCTACTTCCATATGACATCTACTGCAGTGAGTTTTTGCAGCTGGGCAACTGAATTAGCACATCCTTTGATGCTACAGCCCCTCCCACTTTAACACCCACATCCTCCTAGCCCACTGCAAACAAGACAGGTGAACTGAAAAGATCACAAGCATTTCCTGTGGCATGGCCCAAAACCTCACTCAGCCCATTCTCATCAGTGTGCCATGTTCTGTTTCCGATCCCTCCCACCTTGCCAACGCTTTATTTCAAAGGCATGACACAGGAGTACTATCACCTTCCCACACAGGTCCGACCGCAGGAATGGGAGAGCAGACTGAGCGCGTTTTCAGATGATCAGAACAGCAGCAGAGGAAACACAAGGAGTTGTTACCTTCCACCACAGCACGGCTCCTGCAAGGGCTGTGCTAGCAGGCTGCTGCAGCAGGCACGATCTGCTGAGAAAAGAGTCTGTGCACTGAACTGCTTTTCCCATGAGAAAGCTGCACGACCAGAAGTCATGCTATTTACTCCAGTCATCCGACTACAAAAGCAACTTTTGAAATCTACAGGTCATAAACTTTTAATTGGCCAGGGCAGAGTGGCTCAGTTGAAAATCCCCCTTCTCCCTCCCCTCTGGGTAACAAGCTAAGCATGACTCTCGGTTTAAAAACATTTAACTCTTTTTGCTCAAAGTAACATGGAGAGTGCACCCACATTACAGATAGTCAGGAAGATACTGTTAATAAAAATAATGCTGCAAGAATAGTGTATTAGTGGCACTTCACTGCAATTCTTAACATTTTCAGATGTAGTGTCAAACCCAATGCTTTTGTATATCTGCAAGTCACAGCATGTTGCCAAATATTATGTGAACAGAAATAATCCTGTAAGAAATACCTTTTTTTTGCAGTTAACACAAAACTGTAAACTGGATTGGTGTGTGTCTTTCAGCATCAAATTGTTCAGTAATAAATACGACTAAGTCTTAAAAGACTATGGAGTCAAAGTTCCCTTAGTGTCCAGGTTTTAGCAGCTGTTGAATGTTCAGGGATGCACAAAGGCACACCTCTGCAGATTCTCTACCTTTATTATTGACATAGAAAAAAAAGTCCATTCACCACTGAAAAATGTTTATCTGCATAGTAAGAATTTTTCTACTACTATTTACAAGAAGGATTTTTAGTGCAAAAAACAGGAAGTGATGTATTAGCTCAAATGTATCGAGTACAGTTTCACTAAAAACTAGCCAGCATCACATCTTGGGCCGCCAGCCATTAATGAACTGTAATATTTTCTTAACCTGCAATTTGCTTAGCTTGAAGTCTTCTGATAGGATTTCTTCTGTAAGCTGAACCAGTAAATTGCCATCAATCTTCTCTGTGACAAAAAATGATATGACATCTTCTGACAGACCAATAAACCTCAACGATTTAGACACTTCCTCTATTGAAAGTCCAGAAAGGTCTGTGGGTGGCTGCCAGGGAGAGCCATCCCCACAAGACCTTGGTGCTAACTGGAGGTGGAGGGGAGATGAGAAGGGATAAGACACAGAGAATGTATCCTGCGCGCCCTTTTTAGCGAGATACTGATCTTCCAAGATGTCTGGAGAGCTAGTTTTTGATTCCTCCTCGGCACCATCTATTTTCAGTGGCAAGGGACACATATCTGTAACTGTCTTATCTTCACTTGACTTCGGTGCCCGAGGAGGTAAGGCAGGACATGATTGGCTCTGCTTTGTGTTGCAGACTCCCAGAGTTTTCTCATCAGTGCAGTCTAGAGAGTAACTTGCTGACTTTGGACAGCTGGAGATGGTGTTTGTGAACTCTGCTGGAGTCAGTGGGGAGTACCCTGTTGGGAGCTCACACCCATCAAAGTCAAAAGTCAAAGGTGCTGGACAGTTTCTCTTTGGCGTACCTGGAGTCTTCTGTCTGGGGTAACTGTAGCTCCTGCTTGGATCAAGCAGGAAATCACTCCTATTCAGGCCTTCAGCAGTTCCTGAAAAATGGTTTGGCCAAGATAACCTCGAAGGCAGAGCTTCAGCTGAGGGGCTTCCCAAAGGCATTGTGCTCTCAGGCTCTTTGGATTCAGTTTTCATTATGTTACATGGGTAGCAGGAAACAGGTGTGCTCTCAGTCAGGTTGGTGTTGTCGCTCTCGGTGACACTACTTAAGGAACAAAGCAGAAAGGATGTTGTTAGTAAGAAAAAAACTGGCATTTCAATAAACTCATAAATCATCTGATGGAGTCAGAGGGTGACCGTTATAAGGAAAGAATCTTCTTTCCTCCAGGAGAACTTTTCACATTTGAATTAATGTGTTTGAATTAATGCATTGACAGTTCCTTCACCTCTTCTACAAGCCTGACAAGATGCTGATATACCCAAAAGCCTCATGTCTTCTTTATTCATGCTCATAAAAAAGTAGATGTCTCAATTCAGTTCCGTGTCACCTCACAAATACTCAGTTTTTCACTGTTGAATTCCTGAGGGATACCACCATGGATAAGAAACAGCCTCGCATATACTAGAAAGATGTTCTAATCCAGTACTTTTCTAGATATATAGCACAGATGTGTCATGGTGTGCTAAAGCTCGTATGAGGGCAGGTCACCACTGCACCAGGCCACGTGCACCAGTGCAGAGTACAGAGACACTGAGCGAGTTAATGCTCACTGCCAAAGGAAGAGTTTTAGCTGGAAGGGTAAGCAGACCTAGCTGGACGTGCTGTAGTATCAGGCTCTAAGCTTACCCACAGTAACTTCTTGGTGTGTCTGGATCTTTAAAATGCTTTGATGTTAAACACTTGCTCTTCAAAGGCACCTAAAGAAAGTTACCCTGGATCCACTTCCAGGTGGTGAACTAAGCTCAGCCTGTCCAAGGGAACTGATGGTTTATATCCAGGTGTTCCCAAGAGACAGAGATGACAACAAAAGCACGCAACCTGCTACCAAAAGCAAATGTTTGCTGATTTTATGCCACTTTCTAAAGAAAAATCTGAAAGATTGTCCTGATCTTTGGAATTTTGGCCAACAAAACCAGAACACTGGAAAAACAATTAGTAGACTTATAAAATCCTTATTCAACACAACAGATAGAAACCAACAGCTGAAAAAAATCGTTTTAATTACTCGCCTCTCTCTCCTGAAAACTAACTACTCAAGAAAGAAACTCAATAGTCCCCCCATGACAGCCCAGTGAAAACTGCTTGTTTTCACTGAGAATGGAGCAGTTATCAAAAAACCAGCATAGTTTTCAATGGATTGACACAAAATTACTTCCACGTATGCTTACAGTGGATCAGAGAGGAAGCCAATCTGGACTTGCCCAGATCAAATACAAAGTGTAGATGTGTAAAAACAGCTCTAATCTACATCACTGGAAAATATCTGTCGTAACAGATGCAGTTTCCCTCTTTCTAACCCTCTCTCAGTCTCCCTTCTGTGCCTTCCAAACTTTTTGTCTGTTTATGTCACTAACACAAGTCTGACAGGTGAAGCAGCTGGATGTTTACAATAGGAGAGATGGGGTTTCTCCCCCTCAATAGGGATACACCATCAACCAGTCACTTCTGGCTGCTTAAAGGCCAACTGGTGTATTGCACACAGTGCAAATCATCTTTCACAAACCAAGCCATCAAGCTGAGAAAACAGTCAGTGAGGTGTTGTAAACAACCAACCATACATAGCAATTAAATTGATTGATCTCATTTCTGTTCTCTAATTCCATACTAGAACTGGAACATTTATTGATTTCAAAGACTAATGGAATTTCTGAAAACTGATAAAGTAACATTTTAACATTTTCAAAGTGCTTCCTTATTCGCCCTCCACTAAAATGAACTCCCTGGGACTCAGTGCCAAAGGATGCAAGACAAGCCTCAAATACAGCTGAAGTCAGGTATCAGGCATTTTTAGAGGCAGATAAGAATAAATCACATTGACTTTGCTCCTGTTTAAAATATTGTCTGCAACCTTTCTTGATCCAGAAAACGAGATCATTGATATAAATGGCAAAGCAATCTGGTTACTCCATACAATGCAAATTTTCTAGTAGCTTCCTCTGCAACATCAGGTCAGTTGTACCAAAATGGAGACGTCTGGTCTGGACCCAGCTGGAGATGAATTCCATGCAAATACTGTGAAGTTCAAGGCAAATCAGAATCACAGAATTGTTTAGGTTGGAAAAGACCTCTAAGATCATCAATCCAACCATTAACCCAGCACTGCCAAGTCCACACTAAACCATGTCCCCAGGTGAAACATCTACACTTTTTTGGAACCCTTCCAGGCGCAGAGACTCCAACACTTCCCTAGGCAGCCTGTTCTAATGTGTTCTAATGCTCGACAGCCCTTTCCATGAAGAAATTTTTCGTAATATCCAATCTAAACCTCTCCTGGTGCAACTTGGGGCCATTTCTTCTCATTCTATTGCTTGTGAGTTGGGAGAAAAGGCTGATCCTCACCTCACTACAACCTTACGCATTCCTGAGAAACTTCCCTTCTGTTTTCTTAGTTTTTTCCTAGTTTTTTGGAAGGCAGGTGTATTCTTAGCTACAAAGAGAGAAAGGAGCATTTGGTGGGCCCCTAATGCTGGGAGGTCTTGTGCTCAGCCTCCTGTGGAGTAGACCTTGACAGAACTACCCAACAGGCTTTCATAAAACAAACAAGCAGCCTTGATCTAGAGTGATCATTGCCAGATCCACAACAGTAAGCTGCAAATGTGCAGTACAGCTTAGTGAGGCAATTCCAGCGTAAGTTATTATACCGACTGCATCCAGGCTGAAATTAATTCAGTGATGCTTCAGATGAATTTGTAATATCCAAACAGGTAGCATTGTGTCATTGAAGGGGTACCAAAAATAATGGCAAGAAGACATCCAAGGCAAAAAGGAGGTGAGGCTTCAGAAGGTGCATGCATTTTCTGAAGCCAAAGGAAGGACATTGTATCACTAAGAAAAGCTACGCAGCCACATAACTCAGAATTTACTGTCAACTTTCAGCTAGCCTGGGTGGATTTCGCAGTTTGTGGATTGGGTTTGTGCTGAAGTGTGTTTGATGTGGAAGCTGCCTGGCCCCCTTCTGCTACACCTCACTTTGCACTCAGTGGTGTCTGCTGGTCTTTCTGTCCTCCATCACATCCACCCTGTAGGTTCCCATATAGTTAGCACAACACACTTCTGGATTACCACACTCTTTTTGCGTCTACGATTATCAGAGTTGGTTGCACTGCATGCAGCACTGAAATCCCACCCAAAAACTAGCTTTGAGGTGGTCTGGTTTGAAGACTCAAGCCTTTCAAGAAACACGGAGAACTATACATGATTTTTTACCTAGACAGTCTATGTCATCTAAGAGTGATATTACCTCTAGCAATGCGTGCAGGTGTTTAATATAAACTGCTGTGTCCTATCTAGTAAAATATAGTTTCTGCTGAAGCTTTTCTTCCTTTTGAATCTTTAAAAATAACTTGACAGGTTAGCCTGTTTTACAAAAAGTCAGCAAGTCTGACACCGCACCGTGCCTTTAGAAGCAAGTGCCTTCAAAAAGAACAGTGCTAAATTTAACTTTCTCAGAAAGTGCTAGCACAGTGCTCCCACAGCTCAGACACATACATGTTGTGCAGTCCTGAAGAGTAGTAGGACAGAGTGGGGCTGGGAGAGCGGGTCTGCTGTCGTGCAGGTTTCACTGTGCGAGGAGGGATGGAAGGACTGGTGGAGGACGGCTTTGAACTCCGTGGTGGGACCGGGGGAGCGTTGAGGAGCCTGCATTCCTCTTTTACCTGTACAAAAGAAGAACATGTAAGCAAGCAGCAAGAAAATCTGGGCAACAGCAGCCTCAGCCAGATGAAGCACATCTGGTTCTGCCTTATTCTTTGAAAGGAAATAATTAAAAAGGAAGGAGAAGAGAGAAATGAAAAAGTATATACATTTGCAACAGTATGTAGCTGTCACAGAAGTCCAAAAGAATGCTTTGCCACTGGTAGAACTACTACCAATCTTTTCTAGGGCACATTTCAGCAGTTTGATATCCAGTCATTTAAAAAGTAGCAGCAGTGAAACAATTTAAAACAACCTTCCAGTAACATAGAAAATAAGACAGACTGTTCCTGATATTATACATTCTGTAAGGAGCAATTCATTATGCCTAAACTTCATTAGTGTTGTTTATTTAGATGTAATAAACCAAGCTTATGTAATGAAAAGATCTCAATATAGTTTGATGTTTCCTGACTTACTTCACCAGTGATAGTTAGTCATCCAACCCTAGGATGATTCCCAGCCTCCCTCCCTCAGGAACAGTACATTTATCTCATATGTACCAGCTTCTGGATTCAGACTTGGAGCTTCAGTCCTTTGGCAGCTGCCAAAGCAGTGCAGAGTAAGGCTGTCCAAAGTGTACAAGTGGAAAGGTGTGGGCACAAGAGTCTGTTCAAACAGTACACCCAGCCAACAGGTCTGCTCTCTGCAGCCAGACAACCTTGCAGCTTAAAACACACAGATGTAGCACTGATCATCTGAAATTCAGTTTGGTGTGCCTATGTAGGAGCAAAATGTCAGGATCCATCCCCATAGAAAAGATGACGCAAGTAAGGACTTCATCTCATCAGGACATATTTGAGAGAGCAACTTTATTTAGTAGGGCTAGAGGTGAGAAGGCTGCTGAGAATTAGGCTGCCAGGCAGGATTTTTAACAATTCACCACCTGCCCCTGGGCAGGAGGAGACCTCTGTGTTCTCCTTGTTTGAAACAGTCTTGGACGCATCAGAAAAGGGAAATTATTTTTGTGTTTGAAAGTTGAAGTTTATTTTTAAATTTTACAATACTGCAGAACCAAAAGTTATCTTAGCAGTTCTGCAACACATAATTAGCAATTAAAGTGATTTAATTTATTTAAAAACAAAATAAATGTGGAACCTTTTGCAATCCACTTCAGTGCTTTCAAAATGCAACAACATATTTACTGCTTTTGTGAAATGAAATACTGGGGACTAGGACATTGCAGTACATTTTTTCCCTAATTCAAAACAAGTCAAAATTACAGGAAATGCCCAACAGCATAAAACACTGAAATAAATCTCATTCTAAAGGTTCTTATTTGCTCTTTCAGGGAAAGAGAAAAAAATGAATCAATTTTATTCATGTTTGTTATTGAATTCAGGCATAAAACTCTTCAACCATTTTAGTGTGGTGCCCCAAGGATGCCTGAAGACTTTTTTTTCCCTCCAAGTCAGAATAGGCAAAGTTAATACTGAATGCTATTGAATATATATCCATGGGGTTAAAGAGGCCATTCAGGGGAGCTCTTGGAGCACAGCAGACTGTCAAAGGCTTAAAGTGTTTCTTTCCTGGGAAGACTGGGGCATTCAAAGGTGCTGGCATAACACACTGTGCCAAACTCCCTTGCTGACCTAGACTGGAGATCAGAACGAAGTCATAAATAATACCTGTTTGCAGTCCCAATTGGTCCCTGTCACAAAACCATGATTACAGCTGCCACACACAGCCCCCAGGAAACCCAGCAGAGGAATAAAAAGGAGAGATTTTGCAGATTAAACTGACAAGAGCAAGGGGAAGCTTCAGGAAAGCTCTGCTCACTAGGTCCAAGAGAATGGCAATGAAATAAATGCGGGAGATGAGTGGAACAGCCACGGTGTGACAGGACAATGACCTCAATGGCTGCTGCTTGTAGCAGGAAATACTCTTTGCCCTGAAAGCACTAGATGCCACGTGGCTGTCAGATACAGATAAAACACATTTACACTGCACAACCCGAAACTTCTGTTCGACACTGAGCTCTCTCATGCTCCAACCCTCCTTCCTGTGACCTAGGAATGGTGACCCATTTCCAATGGCATGAGGTGCTACGTTGATTTTAAGACCTCTGCTCCTTTTCCTTGCTGCCAGCCCAAGCCCTGCCAGCATCACCTGGGCCCTGGGGTGTCACTGCTGAATCTGGGTGTCACGGTGCCCATTGCAGCGGCCAGCTCTGAGGCTGTCTGGATAAAACCTGCCCTGTCACCAGTACGACTGCAATCGTAACACAGAGCAGTTCCACGCTTCTCACCCACATGAGCCTGAACTTCTGGTGCACTCCATCAGGGATGTGTTTTATATCAATCAAGAAAACAGCCTCTGATTTTATGCAAATTAGTGTTTGGAGAATGAAGCAATTACTAATTTACAGGCCTTAATTCAGAGGTTATTCCTCCCTCCTCTGCCTTCTGCCTTCACGTTACTTTAATTTTCTGAAAGGTATTTAGAAAATACACGTGATATATCAGAATGCTTTGCCCTGCTGGAGAGAAGAAAACCAGAACAGCTTCTGAAAAACCCAGATGTCCTTTCCCATCCTGCAAACAGCTCCTGGACACATATTTTAAATTTAGTGCAAAAATACAATTGCCAGCCAACTTTTATACAGAAATGCTATGGAATACCATTCTAGAGGGAGTGATGACTAAACCGCATGCTCACCAGCAGCTCCTGAGATCTACTTACTCTATAAATACCTACATGGAAACCATGCAAACATCTCCTCAGCCCCAGCCCACAGATGAATTCAGTAGGTCACTGATACTTGCTCCAAAGCTGTTCCAGGAAGCCATAAAAGCAAGTCTAAATTATTATAATTTATGGAAATACAGGTTTTTAGTTTTGTTTCATTTTTAATGGGCTACACCCCCTGCCCACCTCTAAATCCCAGCTAATACCTTTAGCAGAAGTTATTTCTCCAACATGGCTAGAAAGCAACACTGAAATTGCTGACAGCACTCACACATTACCTCAGTAATGCAAGACACACTTGACAAAACTGCACACTTTCCAAAATAACTCTATAGGGGAACACACGCATCTACCCCAAATGTCACCCTGCTGTTCCCAAAAGGGAGTCACTATGCCATGGGGATTCCCCCAGTATGAGGGTCCACACTGATGCTGTGCAGGTGCTCCACAGCTCTCCCAGCACCCCACTGCCCACACCTCAGGGATGAGGTAAGACCCTCAGGTCTCAGGCATGACCCAGGCGATTGGCACCCCCATGCCACAAGGGCTGCCCTCACCTCGCTGTGGGGGCAGCCTTCCTCCCCCACCACCCACTCCCAGCACTCCAGCACTCCTCTGACCCTGTGCAGAAGCAGCTGAGCTCACAGAAATCAGCAGGAAACTAATCATTTTCCAGATCCAGACCTGGCTGCCTGCCCAGGCACAGGAGTGCCAGAGCCAGCACAAAAGAGAAGCCAGGACGATGTGTCTGGGAAAGGAGGAGGAGGAGGAGGAGGCGGAGGAGGGTGGGAGCGGCCCTACGCCGGTTAAGGTCAGTGTAGGCTGCCAGGAAGCCTCATCCCAACATGGTGCTGCTGGGCACTTGTCCAAGAGTCTGGACAAAGTGTCAGCGCATACCTGACCTCAGAGGCAAGGAAGTGCTCTTGGTTCCTGCACTTAACATCGCACGTAAACACTTTGCTAAGAAGACATAATGTCTTGCCTTTCCTGGCTGCTCAAGCATTTGCTTTTTGGGGAAGGTTTGGTGGCATAGTCCAAGGGCTGCAGCTGAGCATTTTGTGCCTGCATGGTGTCCTCCTCCCCCCTCCTCACTGCACCTCCCCAGGAAGCGCAGAGCCTGGCCAGGGGCATCCCCATGGAAATCCACTGCAGGCTAACCCAGCATGAATGAAAACATCTTAGCTTTCAACCAGGTTGGGACCTGACCCATGAGGGCAAGGCTACAGCCAACACCACTGGACTGTTAGATGGCAATAGGAAAGGTATGGGATCATCACTGCTGCAGTTTGGTCTCAAATTAGTCTTAATTTACTGTACAGCCACTCTCTTGAAATCACCATAGGGCTTGCCAGAGGAATAGTATTTTTTTTAATTCCAGGAAAACCCCTGCAAAACAAATTTGTTAAATAATGATATCCACCAAGATTCATACAATATAAGTATGTATCACTGACATTTTGCTAAAGACTCCTAGACACTCTTTCCTGGGGGAATCTTCTTTTTTTTTTTTTTTTTTTTTTAAATAATGTTTGGGACTATGTCGAGATCATACAATGCGTGGATTCTCCAGCCAGTCCACATAAGCTCCTGCTGATAAAACATACTTGCATTTTTTCCCTCTGAAGTCTCCATGACATTTTGGCTTTGGAGAAGTCATTTATCCCATGAGTTTTCATTAAAAACCTTAGGCCAGGAAACATGCTCTGTTTAAAACTGAGTCCTCTAGCAGGCTCATTTATCAATTCTGCAGAGCTCCTATTTAAACATATTTTCTTTCAATAAGCAGTACAGAGTGATTAGTTCAGGTCTAGTTTGATAGTTTCCTTGAGGACAATGACAGTATTCTTAAAAATCTGCTATAGGCTCATAGTAGAGAAGACAATCTGTCGTTAACCAACACTTCAAATCTTTAAATATTCTAGCTGTTCTCATTACTAGAGCCTGTTAGTTGAACACATACTAAGGTCATCTGAGGCATTTCCAGGTGGGGTCATGCCCCACACACTCTGGCCACAGAAAATATGAGAAAACATGGAGGTCACATGGAGAGATGATGTGGAAAGCAAGAGAATGAAGTGACTCAGCAATTCTTAGACCTTGTTTGTGTGAGCAAGAAACCCAAAATAAATATCACCTGAAAGTATCAGGATTAAGCTACTAGATCAGTAATATTAAATATACTCCTGTGATTTTTAAGACATGACTTACACACAGTAAGAAACTAGCTGAAGTTGCACATCTTGCAAAGTTTGACTGTTTCCTTGCCCTGTATGTGCCCTTCCCCCCTCCACCAAGTATTCCCTAAAAAGATCTGCGTGCAAACTCTTCACCATCTAGAAAAAGAAACAAACAAACATAAATAACTCTGACTTACTGCTTCTGATTTGGGAGGCACTGGAGGTGGAGGTAGGGAAACATCTGAAGACTTTGTGGTTGTTCCAGCAGTTGCAGGCACAGGAAGAGACGCAGTACCACATTTTGATCGGAAAGATCCTCTGTAGTTGTCACACTTGTTCTTCTCACTTAGCGAGCAAGAGAGAGGCTGATCACCACCCTTTCCAGACCCTTGGTCCAACCAGAGCTCTTCGTAAGGAAGTTCTGGTTTCGTAGGCAGAAACATCGACTCTTCGCTAACTTCAGGGAAAAGGTAATCACTGCTACTGTCCCCGGACTCCTGGTACTGAAGAGCATCGTGAGAGAACAGGGCCCACTCGTTACACAAGTCCCTGCAGCCATGGAGGTTCACCTCGCTATTACCATGCAGGTTGTTCCCATAGACGCACACGGAGAGCCGGTGGAAGGACTGCGTGAGCTCATCCCGTGCGTAGCTGAGGGAGTTTGGCACGTGGCTGTGCCCCGTGCACCGGCTCTTCTTCGGGCTCTTGCAATCATCGTTCCAGTCAGTCTTTACATCTCGCACGGCACGGGAATACTCGTCTATGTCAAACTGTTCCTGGCATATATTAAACCAGTGCTGGATGAGGGGTTCGTGCCACAGCTCCCCCTTCACCACACTATCAGGTAGAATAAATTTTGGAAGTGTCAAGTGTAAGGGAAAATGCATGGGAATTATTTTGTTTCCACGAAGCACGCAACAAACTACCACAGTCTTGGTCTGAATGTTGACAAACTTGTATCTGTGCCCCTCACGGATAAAATGCAGGTCATAAGGGTTTCTTGGGGTAGGACTCGGCACAGTCACGTTAACAGGCAGCCTGGTTTTTTCTACTATATTGCGAATTGTGTGCTCACCTTCTTGCATCTGCACCTCCAGTGGGCTGCGGGTGCTGAACTTGCCCTTACACTGGAAAGGGAGACTGATACTCTCGTTGGTCCTGTGGTTCATGCAGATAAGGCAGGGCATTTTGCCTCTGCCTAGCTTACTAATTGAATTAAGCTTCCCGATTTTCTTGAAGATGGTGTTGAGCCGTGACTTCTCCTTAGAAGATTTTGCATAAAGGATTTCTGCTTGCCCCATTAAAGTGAGCTCATCCCCAGTACTAAGGGTAATGTTGTAAACTTCGGTGTCTTCATTGCATTCACCTGAAGCTACCTGCAAAACAAGAACAAAAAATTTGGTTTTCCCCCAATGAAGACAATACTTCAAATCACATCGAATCTCTTGAGCATGAACTTACAAGACTATGTATTGCAAAAATGAAAGTAACTTTATTTGAACAGCCAACTGGTCAAGTGCAAGGTGTTTAACCTGAAGCTCAGCTATGTAACCTTTTTAAATTGTTCAGCATGTTCCTGCATCTTACTTGAGAGAAAAGAGCCACCTGAAACTGACAAAGAAGTCATGAGAACAAACATAACCATTTTTTGAAGAAAGGGCAAATCCACATATCCCAGCAGTTCAAATAGCTGCGTGTGTCATACAGCTATGATGGACCATGTGTGGATTCCCTTGGGTATCTTTTCCCCACACCTTTGCTTTTGCTGTTTGTTAGAACTTATTTGCCAGGCTCTTGAGGGAAACAAACTTTTTTCACGATCTTCAGCTTCCTGAGGAGCAGAAAAGGTGATGTCATCATTACAGATGAAGCATATCCCTTTGTTATAATCTGTTACAGGCTAGGGGGAATGACAGATGACATATATTCCCTGAAGGAGAAATCAAGAATATCGGTCTATCCCATATGCCTAACTCCCCCCCTGCTTTGCTCTCCTAGTCATAGACTTCCTTCCTCATTTTTTGATCATAATTGCAATTTAAGAGATTAAACAACATATGCACAGCCATGTGTGAGCTTTTCTAGTATGGAAATTGTACCAGGAAAAAACCCCCAACAAAACAGATGTCCAAGGCTCATTTGCTCCTGAAGTTATTTCCTTAAGAATGAAATAACTCTTTATAGACAAGATTGCCCTGCCTCATATTTGAGTGGTTTAAAATGAAAAGCCCTTTTCAGGGACCTAACAGAACCCACCCAATTCTTTGGTAGCAGCAGATTCCTACTCATAAATGAAGGTGCACCAGATAAACACTACTGGTCTGTTATAAACCATTTTATTTGCGAATACTGAACATACTAAAGAAATCGCCAATGAAAACATATGCTAAAATTGTATATCCCTTCCTCACCTCCAAAACCCCTAAAGACTTCACGGACTTGAGTGAAGTTCCAGCTCCAGGCTTCAAACTCTGGTGTCATCACACAATAGCCACTATATGAAATCAAAGCTGTAATTCCAGTAAGTTAATAACTGACAAGAACTGTGAATAATAACACTTCCTCTTGTAAGACATGACCTGCAATTCCCCCACATTTGCAGAACTGTGATTATCTTCTGCAAGCCTCTCGGAGCAATTGCACAGGCAGCTCAGGCGAGGTGTGCCTCCTTAGCACTTCAGGCTCGGGGCTTCCGGAACGGAAGTCATTCAAACCCTGAATTATCTAAACAAACACTAATTGGTCTAATCCAGGAAACCACTAGGATTTATGGTACGTAATACTCATTCACAGTTTGCACCACTGACCTGACAGCATTTTGAAAGACCACGATGTGAAAGGAAAGCACTGGGGTTTTCTTTGCTGGTAACGCCCGTGTGACGTTCACTGCTGGTTTCTCCTCAAACTGTCACAGAGTGCTGCACTGGAGCTGCAGCCACATAGCCCTGCCTTCGAGGGGCTGATGAGGGCTGAGGACACACAGGGCTCTGTGCCTGTACCATGCAATCCCCCTTCCCTTTCTGAGAAGGTGTTTTCTCTAAGAATATTGGTTTCTAGAATCAACAAGTCCCCGCAAATGGTTACTTTGACAACGCCAGCTACACTGTCGGACTTTTCACTCGATGCTGCACTATCACAGCTTTTTCTCACTACTTGTGGGACACTGTTCGGAGCGAGGGAGGTGTCACAACCTACAGCTGGGGGAGCTCCTTCTTGGCCAACTTACAGTTCCCTGGTGATTCACAAACAAACAAGCCACTGCAGGAGGAAACGGTGGGTCAGATGTGAAACCACAAAGGTAATGAAATGGCTGAGCTTCACAATGAAGGTCTTGTGGAGCAGCTACTTATTAATGTCATCCACTTAAACCAGCCAAATAGCAAATGGACTTTTAGAGTCAGCAGGCATGTTTAAAGACAAAATTATTTTCAATTAAGAACTCTGAAAAACATTTTTTCATTGTTAAAAAAATATAGTCACAGGATAATTACAGGTGAAATAAGGCTGAATTTAACCCTGGATGTGTTTATAGACTGGGAATGAGATGCTGGAGAGCATCACTGTGGAAAGCGACCTGAGAGTCCTGGTCTGCAGCAAATCGAATATGAGTCAGCAGTGCCCTGGCAGCCAGGAGGGCCAAGCGTGTCCTGGGGGGCATCAGGCACAGCATCGCCAGCCGGGCAAGGGAGGCGATTGTCCTGCTCTGCTCTGCACTGAGGTGGCCTCACCTCGAGTGCTGGGGGCAGTTTTGGGCACCACAATATAAAAAAGACATTAAGCTCTTAGAAAGTATCCAAAGGAGGACTGGTGAAGGGCCTTGAGGAGAAGCCATATGAGGAGCAGCTGATGTCACTTGGTCTGTTCAGCCTGGAGAAGAAGGACACTGAGGGGAGACGTCATTGCAGTTACAACTTCCTCATGAGGTGGGGGCAGACACTGATCTCTGTGTCACCAGTGACGGGACTCAAGGAAATGGCCTGAAGTTGTGTCGGAGGAAGTTCAGGTTGGATATTAGAAAAAGATTCTTCATCCAGAGGGTGGCTGGGCACTGGAACAGGCTTCCCAGGGAAGCAGTCACAGCACCAAGCTTGACAAGAGTTCAGGAAGCATTTGGACAATGCTCTCAGGCACATAGTGTGATTCTTGAGGTGTCTTGTGCAGGGCAAGGAGTTGGAATTGATGTTCCTTGTGGGTCCCTTCCAACTCAGTATATTCTATGATATTCTATGAAAAAGAAAGATAGTGCAAAGGTTCTAGTTCAGCACTCTGAGAAAAACACTGTTATGCATTCTTCCTTCTAAACAAGAATATAAGGTACCAGTTGCTGTCCAAAATTATAATACAAGCTGAATAAATGAAATTAAAAGTCTAAGAGAGCACAGATTTTCTCTATCCACTAAATTCTACTGTGGTGATGTTAAGACTGCTGATACGTCCCAGCGGGCTACTTACACTTTAAAATTGGTAGGTAAATGGTAGGTAAATATGTATTCTGGAATACTGGCAATGAAGATAAACCATACACATCATATATATCTCTCTCAATAAACATAACAGTGCACAGATATTGCTCAGCTTTTGTTCTGCAGATTACATGGCTAAATGATCTTTACTTTGTCCTTGTAGCACTGACATGAAAATCAGACTTGCTCTGTCTTGTTCACTCAAACATTTCACTTTATCAACGGCCACAAAACTTACAGAAAAATCAACAAAGAGTCACGGACTTTAGCTGGGCTTTAGACTGCCTTTGGTGAACTTCACAGGGACTCCAGGAGCCCAGGAATCAGTAATGCAGAGCATTTCCTAAGAACAGAAGGGACAAGAGGAAATGGCCTCCAGTTGCACCAGGGGAGGTTTAGATTGGCTATCAGGAAAAATTTCTTTACTGAAACAATTGTCATTCACTGGAACAGGCTGCCCAGGAAAGTGGTTGTGTCACCATTCCTGGAAGCATTTATAAGACAGGAAGACATGGCACTCAGAGACATAGTTTACTGGTGGACTTGGCAGTGCTGGGTTAATGGATGGACTTGATGATCTCAAAGGTCTTTTCCGACCTAAATGATTTCATGGTTCTATGCCAAATAGAACACTTATAGACAACGTGAAAGTGCATATCATAAATTATTCCTAGAAGGCAGAACGGGTAGCCTCACACCAGACCCATCTCCCTCTACCCTCTAAGCTTTCAGCATCGACCCAGCAGGATTTGTATCTTCACAGCCCTGCTGAGAGCATTCTCTGGGCACCCTCTATTCCTGCTATGCAGTTGCTGGTGGGATGTAGCAGAGCCCTAAACTATTTTGGACACTTGGACCTGCTAGTGGCAGGTCCCAGCTGGCGGATGTGACACAGCATATCACTGCTATATGATGGACACAAGACAGCAGTGCAGAGTGGCATGCTTAAGGTGGTCCACATCACAGTCTAGTGCAGAAATAATGATACATTTTTGTGGTAAACTCCTAATGTCTCATAAAAATTCTGGAAAAAGAGTAATGTTACAGAAGGCAGAAAACACCCGAGAAGCTTTGACTCAGCTGCATCACATATCCAAGGAGGGCTTTATACATTTCAACAATAATGTTTTGTGCATTGTAAGAACAATTCCTGCAGTTATACTTTGCACTTGCCCTTCTTTTGCTCTTCCCAGGGAGTTTTCATTGGTAACAGGTGAGAATAACCAGTGCTCCCAGCTTTGTGAAAGAAGCACTGCTTGCCACACTGCTCTCCAAAGCCATCTAGGAATCACTAGCAGATGTTACAGCTGAACAATGAATGCAGAAGACCCATAGAACCAGAACTTCCTTCCTGTTGTACTTGCCTTCTCCCTTCCGACAGCCAGCTGTTGATCCATACTATCTGTTCACTACTGATGCCAAGATGCTGACCAGAAAGGTTACAGGCATACAGACACCTTACCAAACACACTGCAAAACAGCAGTGGGTTAAGTCACTATAATATTTTAAATTCTAAGACTCACACAATTTCAGTAACAATGAAAAGCCAGCTGTAACTCCTGCAGAACACAGGCATCAGAAAAGCAATGAATTTAGGAAACGTTCTTTTGGAAAAGCTCAGATATACTCTTCCTTTTGGTTAAGGAAAGGCTAACTTGGAATAAAAGATTTTGGTAACACCTGAGTCAATATGCTGTCTTGGACTCCAATTATTTTAATTTGTTACAGTTTGAAGCAGAAGTCTTTAATTACTTGGACACATATGAACACCTTTATAAAAATGGCTTTATATTGGTAGATTTTATTAGAGTAATGCAAGCTTTGCATTCATTTTAAAAATACAGTTAGGTTTGGTTTTATTTTTGAGCTCTTGGTAACTGAGGTTTCTGATTCATAGCTACAGCATATGGTTTTTATTATTAGAGCCATGGGACCAATCACAGCACTATGCATATTTAATAGATAATGTATACCTGATATATTTTTTTTACAGGTCACAAAAATGGAAAAAGACTTTTAAAATGTAAAACACTGTCTTCAGAAGAGTTGTTAGCAGAAAAAAAAAGAGCAAGCTTTTTTAAGGAAGTTGGCTAAATTCACCGAGACAGTATCCCATTCTTCTTTCATAAATGTCTGTTTCCCAAGACAGAATCAGCAAGTAAAAGTCTTCATGCTAGCATACATGTATTTCCCTCTGGGATAAGAGGGACTTTGCCTAACTGCTACATTAACAGCTGGCTTCAGTGCTCTTTAAGGATGTCTCAAATAAATCAGTGTTCTAAAACCAACCCAAAATGTGGCAGGTAACACCACAGAGCTGTAACGTGGAGTGTCTCTTTATGTGGGACGTCAGGAGCCACTGAGGCAATGGCGCTTGCCACCCAGGCTCCCTTTGGAGCAGGACTCCTCTCATGGGTACCTCAATGTAGGCATGCAGCAGCAGCAGCTCTGCTTCCTCGGCTTCTCTCTTACTCAAGCCACCCACCTTTTTCCAAGAGGAAAAGAGGCAGCCACAGGACTGCATTGCCAACGCAAGACACTGAGGTGTTGAGCATGTGTGTACTGGGTGCAAAGGAGAAAAAGAAGAAAAAACCCAAACCTCTTGGATCCGAGTCTTGCTTCTTTGTAAGGCTGGCATCAAGCCACAAGGCCACTAAAGCACTAATTCTTTAGAGGTGAAGTATTATGAATTGCCTGAAAGTCTGGAGTCAAAACCTACACACCACTTCATTTCAAGGAAGTCACTACGGCAGCACTTAAAAACGTCACCATAAGTTACAATCTACTATATATGTGCTTTATGGCAACTCAGGGTGACTTTATCAGAGGCATTAGAATTACAATCAGGAGATCAATTTTGCTCCACTGTACCGTGTTAACATCCAAAACAAAAACCAAAAAAAACCCCCCCAAAAAAAAAAACCAAAAAAAAAGAAAAAAAGACAGGAGAAAAGAGAGCAAAGTTCTCACTACAGATTTCTTTCTGCCAAAATGCATGCTGTATGGGCCAACATGGTTAAATCACTGTGAAAAGAGGATTACATTAAAAAAGATGAACATATCAGGTATCAAAAGTTCACACCAGTCATACAATGTCTTTGATAGGTAGGAAAAGAATCATAAGGCTAATTCACTAACCCACCTCTCCATCCTGGAAAGTGTCTGCAAACAGCTTCACAGACTCTCCAGAGAGACCAAGTGACATCTTCAGAACAAAAATGTCATTCTGGAAGATCTGAAGGATTCTGCAACACTAAGTGGGCTGGTTTTCAGAGTGAAGGAACTCATGTCTTGTCCAATCTATCAGACAATACTGCTGCTTTTTTAAGAGAACTTTTTGTGAATTGCCCTCAGTATGATGGGGGGAAGGGGGAGTATTGTTCCTTGTTTTGTTTTTAAGTCTTAGTGCAAATAGCTTCCTGGGTGTTTGTACACACTGCCATCTGTATGAGACCAGAGCAGCTGAGAGCAGAAATCTACTGCTGTTGCTTCAGCAAAAGATAGAGTCCTGGGGTAGCTCAACATTCTTAGTATTTTGTTCCTAGTAATAGAGAATCAAAAAATTCTCATCTTTGTAGCATAATGCTGTAACATAAAATCTTCTTCAATTATGCACTGAATATTAATACAAAAATCTCACCTATCTGGTCAGTGAACAAAGGACAGAATGCTTCTAAAATTTTCGATTAGGAACAGATTAAACTATTGACTGAGTGAAATTCACTTATCCCCAGAATGCTCTAAATTGCTGTGCCTGTAGATGCTGCTGGCCACTGCTTGAGACAACCAACTGGGTATCCAAGTGCAGTACGTATGGACAAAAGAGTTACTAAGTACTTTTAGCCATTACAGAAGTTCTACTTAACCTAAATTTTTTGTTTGCTATTCTGTGAAAAGTGATACCACCTTTCCCTCCTAGTGGCACTTGCTGGCATGTGTTACAGCTGTCCTTCAAACACCCAGTAGGTCCTCAACCCCTTGCCTGAGGACACTGCCCAGAAAGCCTGTCCAGCTGCAAAACCACAGGGGAGGAAGGGAGAACCATCTCCCCTGCCTCCCCAGGATAAGATGGCTGATTTTTCCCTGTAACAACTATTAAAGGAAGCAAAATTAAAGTGAGCCCCTTGGAAAAGACCTCGCAGCCCCTCACAGCGAGAAGGCAGTTTGGTGAACGGCAGCGGTGGCTGTGAAATCCTGCTGGAGCAGCCAAGGATTTACACAGAGGAGCAAGGTTCACACCAAGTGGAACCATAACCATGGTGTACTGGCACATGCAGGCACACCTCAACACGCACAGTCAGAGGCACGCGGTCACTGTCTGGTCACCTTGGAACTCTACAGGCTCCTTCTGCAAAAATTATCCACTGAAGACCTGAGTGTTCGGAACAAGAAAGAATCCCCAGACTTCAGAGCTCCTTCTCATCTTAAGTGCTTCATCAGATATTTTAGGCATTTTTTTTCTTTTTATATCGGATTAGCTACCTTTTGATACTCTCTTCTCAATTTAAACAGGCACGCTGCATTGGACAGGAATCAACCACACTTAGTATTCCTCCCTTTGCTCTAATCAGCTTGACAGAATCTCTCCTATATTAAAATTTTAGCGTACATAATTCTCTTGCATGTAAAGGGTTATTAAACACTTTAATAAATCCTGCTAAGTTCATTTATTTTTTGGAAGATGATAACCTTGGAATAGACTTCTATGAAACTGGAAAAACTGCCAAGAGGAATACTGCCAAGATAACTGTGTAACTAGGTTAAACCTGGATTATAACTACTGTTATTTACATTAAGGAGTATCACTATAAAACTGTTTAAAAATGGATTTGATATCTAACAGTAAGCTATGCTTATTTCTCAGTTTGCTACATATGATAAAGAGTTTTAAAAACACTCATTAAAATCAAGATATGGCCTTTTATGTTGAAACAAGCCTGTAGACAAATACTTTTTGCACTAGAAAATCAAAGCTGCACATTCTACTGTGCCATTCTCTTGGTTTGGTCATTGATCAAATGAGAAATAACAGCACAGCACTGGATAAGGCTAGCAGTCACAAGGATTTTTTCTGAGCAGAGATGAAATTTTCTTGTTCCCTTGCCTACAGATACAGAAATGTTCCAACTTTCTCATGTAGCCTTCATTCATGAAAGCCTCTGTTTTACAGGCTCAGGTTAATGCAGAGCACAAATGAAAACAACCTACTGTATTGCAAGGCATGAGTCTTTGTCAGTGAGTAAATTAACTGATGAGCTCTTGCACTTACATCTATAAAAATTGTGAACTAGCTGGTGTCTCCCAACTGTAGCAGTGCGAGAAAAACCCATTAAGAGGTTGTTATACAAAACCCATCCTGATACACGTAAGACCAGGAAACTCCAGACTAGTTTTGCACCAGCAGCATCAGCTGGTTTCCCCTGTAGGGCACACCATGTGGATCTACACCATTGCACCCCAGCTCTAGGATGCTCTTTTACCAATCTGAGATGGTGCTGCTGCTCAAATCAATCAGGTGAGCCTGAAGACCACTCTGCTCTCACGGCAGAGCTGACCTACCTTATGCAGTACCACACATGTAGGTAGGGTAGAGAAGACCAAGTTGTGTCTTCACTGCTTCATGCCACTGCACTGCGGTGTGTTTGGTGATAGCAAACCCTCTGGTGGGATCAGTGACCCTTTGATGAGCCCAAGAGCTGTGCACATGCAAACAGGCACATATGCACACAGAGAACAACTGTGTCTTTTTATTTTTGTTGTTGTTGTTGTTATTTTATTCACAATGCTATTTAGCTGCAGTAATTTTGAGACAAGCAACCCCATCATTTCACCCTGCGTGCTCTCTGAGAATGAGGCTTTCTGGAGAGGGATTTGAGCAGCTGCTGCTTAGCAGAGAATGAAATTCAGACTGCTAGAGGGGGAGGAGAAAGGGGGCAACAAACAACATTTGTTTAAAATCTGGCAGGAGCATCCTAATTAGATGAATTATTGAATGGATCATCAGGATTGCTCCCCAAAGTGCCATAGGGCAGGAGGGGCCTTAGAGGACATGTTGGTTTAAGACTGCAAAAATGATCCCGAAGAGCACTATCATCGAATGTGGAACACTAAAGGTTCGGTTGTCTCAAAAATCACACTTCCCACTCAGCGCCGCTGCTCACTTGCCATGTATATAAAGGTTGTAACAGTTAATCATTTAGACAGGGATAAATATTTATTCAGGGACTACCTTAACGTTGAATGTTATTTCCTCCATGACGTAAACTCGTTCAGGAAATGCTTTAGCCACCTCCTCCACACTGTTAAAATACTGCACTGGCTCCTTAATATCTCGGTCTTGTTCCAGCAGCTTAAACTGCCCTGAAAACAGATGATAAACAGAAGAATTGTAAGATATTTATATTGGACAACTGTCACTGTGGCAACTGCTGCCTCAACTTCTTCACCATTTTGCTCGGTCAATTTTTCCAGTTATTAGCAACCAAACAAGAAGACGAAAGATTACAGAGTCTCCTGAACCTGCCATGAAAGACACCCACTTTCACTGGCTTGGAATGAAAAGAACATGTGGCAACCAAAGTGAAATTAAAAAAGATTGGTTTATCACATGCTCTCTAGAAACAGTAAATAATTATGGAGGCATTTGCATCTGTGTACTTAATTCAGTGTCATAGTATCTGTACAGATAGCACTTTTGGGCCTTTAATATTAAAAGTTTTACAGAAAGAAACCACACCCATTACTACTAAACCCCAAAACAATAAACATGAAGTGTCTGTGTTTGTTTTTAGCACCATCAAACATCTATTACAAATGGTAGGCTAAAATCCTTTTACCCCTGGGCTTCCCTAAGAATGGAACAGCATCTAACTTTCTTTAATGATAAACTAAGCCCTTTGAGGACTTTAGCTAACATAAGGTATTAAACCACACACATTTAAAACTCTTCTGAAGGTGTCTGCCTTCGGAAGAGCATGAGAAAGAAGTGTTTCTTGGAACTTTACCTCCCCCCAGCATTAAAACTTTGGCTATTTTCTATGTCTTGTAAAAGGCAAGAACTAACACGGAGGGAGCCACCCCAGGCAGACCTGCCAGGGACAGCCAGGCACATCAATCACCTGTGTGCACTATGAACACAAGGTTAAAAAACTTTATTGTATAAATACAGAGATATGAAAATCTTAGACCGTTTACTGTTTGCATGACTTAAGCATAAAATCAGTGGACTGATCTTTCCAAATTTAGAAATGGTAACTACTACTAAGTTAAAGGCTGGTCTCAGCAAGACTTGATGTAAGAAATAACTCTAGAAAATGAGAAAAAGGTTGAATAAAATCTATGGTTGGTGCACCTCCTGTAAATGACATTTTAAAATGTGCAATGCATGCAGCCACTGGATTATTGTTCCCAAATAGCGCTCAAATTCATTAAAATACATCCAGTACATGAGGATGTCAGCCACCTACAGAAATATCTTCTCACTCCTCCAGCATTCGTGTGCTCAACACCCTGCTGCCCCTTTACATTCCATCAGGCTTGAGACTTCTGTGACACGTTCGGAGAATTCACCCACACTGAACTATTTCAGGCTGCGTAACAGCAGAGGAGGAAACGAACGCAAAATCAGCGAGCCCTGATGACCCATCGGAGAGAGCTGTCCTGCCCCCTGCCAGGTGTGTGCGCACACGTGTGCCCACCCACCCACCTACACGCCAGGAGAGGTGCCAGAGCAAAAGGCTCAGCGCTGCTGCCCATCCCCAGCACCTGCTGCCAGGGGCACACCCTTTTAATCAGTACGTTAGAGTTCTGTGGTTGTAACCCTGAGTATCAGCTCGCAAGGCAGAGGACTTCCTTTAATACCTGTCCACATGTTTTGTCTTTCTAAAGTGATCATGGTAACTTTGAAGTATTATCAGCAGGGTAACTACAGATGCTGGTATTTCTCACTGCAGCACTCTGTTTTTCCAGTGTTTTAATAACCTTCATCACGCTTCCAAAATCAGTTAGGTTTTTCCCAACTTCGTGTCTGCTTGAGGACATGCTATGATTTGACGTTCAACCACGGCAATCCACGTACTTTGGAGACCAGCACTGAGGTAGAAGCCACAGGACCTTTGGTCTGACCTGAGGAAGCCCTTCCTATAGTGTAAAAGAGCAGGAATGGCTTCTCTGGGTCAGACCAAAGATCTGCCTTGTGCAGCATTCCACCTTAGACAGGACTAAGCAACAGCCGTGTAAGGAGGCTGGACTTAAAGCACAATTAGCAATACTACCCAGGATCTCCTTCACAGCTCTCGGAGGAACTCATGGCCGAAGGATGCCCAGAGTATGGAAGAAGTTTTGGGCTTAGCAGCTCCAAAGGTTTTCTTCCCTGTAAATTTGTTTAATTGCTTACTGAAGGTATCTAAAATTTCCATTGCAGACATACTCTCTTATCTTGAAAAATTTTGGCAACCTCTTTTTCCACAAACTTTAAAGCACCTCTGGGATTAAGACGACAAATTGTAGGAGCGATAAAGCTGGCAGACAGTATGGGTAGCCACGGGAAACCTGACAGCAGACAAGCACTTGGAAAAATGCTTCACATACTCAATAGAAACATGCCAGCATACAAAAGCTGAATTCCTCAGCCTGTCCACTTTGAGGCTCTTTGGGTGCAAAGCAATAGAAAGGCCAGGCAACCAAAACCTTTGGGCTTGGGGAATCTGAAAAATTAGCAAGGAGTTGCTCAGTTAACTGATGCTGGAAAGTGCGCTATGACTGATGCCAAGGCAAGCACACGGAGAGTTGAAGAGAGAACTGCGCTTTTTAATCCCCAGTCTGCCACACACCAGGCAAGTCCTGTTTTCAGGGATTCCCCGTCAGCCACAGACTAACCAAGAGGAAGATGCATTCCACAGTGGCACAGGTCCTTTCCCTCACAGACACCTCACTCTCCTGCAAAAGAAACTCAGGAGTGGGGGGAGCTGAGTGAAGTCAGGTGCCCTCCTACATGGAGTCAGGATGTGCCAGGACATTGTGCAGCAGCAGAGACTGTGAGCTGCATGAGGGAGCATTCGACAGCACACAAAAACCACTACTCTAGAGCACAGAGCCAGTAACTGTACTTCAGATAGCCACTAAGAGCAAGATGCTTTTAAATTTAACAGATGTCACACAGTGTTCCTTCACCATGGGCTGACCTGAGGCTGCGCCTATTCTCGATTGTTATCCTCCTTGACTACTGACACAGCCACTGGAATGCAACCCTAATCTGACTGCCCAGTTTGGGATCCATGGCTCTGATTTGCAGGATTCCTGGCTGTGGCTACCATTTGAGGCAAGCTGTGATGAGAGTTTATCAGGACAAAAACACCCCAAACCCAAACCACAGCAAGTTTAAGTCATCTCAGACAGATCTAAACTCAGTGGAGTTACTTCTGATTTAATACTCCATGCTTATGCACAAAATGGACACGATATTGCATGGAAGCTACACAGTTTTTCGAAACTGTGATATATTGCAGTGATAAAATTTTGCTAGTTCAGAAAGAAATTGAGAACTCTCACTTCAGAGTGGGAACTGAGTTGGGCACAGTAACAAAGCATGAATTCACATGAACAGGGAAGGAAAACAAAATACTGAATACTAATACATGATACGAACAATACTCATCCAGCCCTTTGAATGAGACAGCGGTCTTTAATTCTAGGTTCTCTAGTTACTCTGTTTGGAAGCATAATAATACTATTTTTCTATGACTGTCATACATTTAACAACAGTCAATCTGGTGGCAAGACAAGGCCAGTTATACTCCTTGCAACCCAAAGTTCTACCAAAAACATCCCAAATTCCTCAGCACAGAACAAACGCTTTAGGCTGTGTGCAAGTGGGAGCAGAGTCTGCTCTTTACTGCAGAATTACACATTCCTGCAAAAAAGAAGGAAAAAAAGGAAAAAAAAAAAAGGAAAAAAAAAATCATCATTGGGAGCTTTGGTTCGGTACAAAGCAATGCTCAGAGCTGTCTGTGTGGCTATCTGTGCCATCCTCCCCGTCCTTCAGCTGAGCCTCACAAACACAAAGCCGTCTGTGCCCTCACTGCTAATAAGCAGCAGTTCACGAGGAGGTTGACGACAGAGGAGTACACACAGATCCCAAAGCACAGAATAGAAGGGCAGCATTAATCTCTGCCTGTTACGAAATCAAGAAGCATGCTGTGCATGGAAGCTGTCAGGGCTAGACATTAAAATGCCTCTTCCTTGAAAAAGATGGGCTTATAACTTGAGATTTTCTATAGACAGTTTTTAAAAAATTATTTCCTCATTGAAAAAAGCAGACTTTTTTTATTGGAAGGAGAGAAAGAAGGGCTGAAGAGGAGCCTATAATACACATTTGAACCAGATGTCAGTAACTAACTAACTAACGGGGAGGAAGCAGACAATTTTGTACCATGTTTCTCTCTGGTCTCTATTCAAGCCTCCATAAAAAAAATAAAGACAGCACGGCTGAAACACAATTTTAATGGACATAAGTATGGCTTGACTGCACGTTAAAGTGGAACTTTATTACACTTTGCAAGAGGTACAATTTCACTGGGAGACTTTACAAAATTGACAGCAAGCTTGAAAAAACCACAAGGCAATTTCACTATGTGTTAATTAGAAATTAAAAAAAAAAAAAAAAAAGAAACTATAAAGCTAAAACTATACTTTTATAGAAGCTCATCCCTCTCTCTCTCTCACTAGCACAAAAAGAATAATGAAATGTTTCTGTAGTAAATCAGAGAAGGTTCAGAAAGATCAAAGATTCATAATACCTGCATGGTCCACTGAGCAGGTATGGCTACTCCTCTGCAGCCAAATGCAAGGGAGAAATGAACAACTACTGCAAGCTTTATATCTCTTTATCTTTCTGTCTGGCCTCTGGCAGGCACAGTATTGGAACAGTTTCATCCTAGTATATATTATCTCTGTAGATTATGAATTCTTATTTCTCTGTGAAGGTACTTACAGCAAAGACAGTAAATCTACTACTGGTGGAAATGAGTCTGGAAAGCTAAAAAGGCAAGGAAGGACCTAAACCAGTGCTTATACTCCAGTTTATGAAGGCATTTATTAAAACCCATTAGGAGCAGGAAGATCAGTCCATCTTCCTTCTTGCCAGATTGGCCCTGGAATGACTGTGAGCAGGGGCATTAATCAGGCCTTTCTGTCCCAGCTTCTGCTGCTTCCACTGCTTAGGCTCTTGCAGGCTTACACACGTTCCTAACTCCAACCCAGCTCATACAGGTTATTTCTGTGATGTAAGATTCCCTGTTTTTGCAGTGACTTACTCCTTACCCTCAAATAGTCCAGCAGTTTCCAACAGTCCAGAATGTTTCCAAAACAGAAACATTCATTCTGTACCGTGTCTGCACTGTGCCTAGACCCAGGCAGTCTTTATCTATGGCAGATGTTCACAGGCTGGACAAACAGTCAACTTTTCACTGATATAAAAGCATGATAGCATGTTTATGCTCACACACCAAAAATAAAAGCTGGAGAAAGAAATTCTGTTAAAAAAAAAATGCATGCGATCAATAGGAAACACGGAAGGTCACTGAAACATCTGCTCAACTGTGTTAGCTGCTAAATGTTTCTCCAAGGAGGCAGGAGCTGTATTGTCTTTCAGCAGCTTTGATTATTTAGTAAGTCTCACAGCCCTCTATGAGACTGTGTGCAAGGCCCAGTGCTTCTCAAGAATGTGCAGACGGCACAGCAGGGTAGCAAAAGTACTGCAGAGGTTTATGTTTCATATTATTTGTTGACTGCTGACTGCATTTTAGTATTTCAAAGAACTGCAGAGCTACTCAAAAAGGAAAGGCTCTACCTGCTAGAATAACATCATTTTGGAAAAAGACAGTTCTTGCCTACACTTTTCAGCGTTCCTGTGCATAACACCAATAGCAAATTGCTTTGTTTTTCTTCACAAAATTATGATCTTTGATATAACTCAGCAGAATTGAAGAGCATTAGCTGAAAGTACACTTCAGCACACCTGGTTCTTAGATGGACCTCTACAGTCTTTATCTGATTGTGTATACAACTCTCCTCAATGCCTGATATAGATAGAAATTCATTTTAGTGGGGGATGATGGAAGGAAATCTCAATTTACGGTTCCCCCTGTCAGCCCATCACCTAGATCACACAGTAGAGCCATTTCATCCCTAACTAATCCTTAGACAACGCAGCCAGTCAAGAGTGAACATGGCAAACCAAAGACTCTAAAATAATAGATTAAGCTATAACCATAACACTTCAGCCTAACTGCAATTTAAAAAAAAAATTCAACTTTTAATTTAAATTGACATTTGCCAATATGTCTTTGCATAGAACCTAAATGTGGCATTTTGTTGTTGCTAGAAGTGTTGTCCTAGCAGTGGCTGTAGCTGTCTAGACCTGAGAAAAGGAAGAACAGAAGAAGAGCCCATCACGATCTTTGACATAGCTTTTATGTGGATAACTGGGATCATGGTGTAAAATTAATACTGAAGCTCTTTCAGGGACCTATCACTACGCCAACATTTGGCAGACATGCAGAAGTAATGATGAGGGGGAAATAAATGCCTCGCTTCACTTTTGTCATCTTCCAGCTTGTCGAAAGTGAGCATTTGTTCCCAGCTCTCCAGAGGAGAGAAGAGCGCAGGCACACTCAGGTGCTCTGGAGCAGCAGAGCCCCACTGCAAGGAGAGAAACTGCCAGTGTAAATGGAATTACAGAATGCTGTTTTTAACAGCAGAAGCAGACAGTAGTTCACGAATGGACTAGCGCAGGCAGGCTCACTGCCCGCAGAGAAGACAGGAAAGTGAATCACCTGCTCTGTTATCTCTGAACTCTCCATTGAAGGAGCTACTGATTTCATCTCGGGTTGGGATGTGGCAGCAAACTAACATGGATGCGGTGCCATGGTAAGTTCAACCCCTCAGTCAAAGAAAGAGCAAGACAACCCAGCGGCACAGGTTCATCCTTATCTGCCACACCGATAGCTTCTGAGAGTTATGCAAAAAATGGCTTGGGGGCTGAGAGGATATTTTTTGGAGTTATTCATGAGAACTTCTTTGTTTATTTTCATATTGTAGCCTGCTGAAAGCATACAGGAAACTATAAAAGGGTGGAGAATACAGCAGGATATACACAAGTATATCTTTGGTGCACAGCTTCCAAAGGATGACAACTGGGACACAAACTAGAAATGCTATGATAGATTCTTAAGGCATAATCACCTTGAAACAGCTATAAAAAACCAAAATATTCCTACTGGTTTTTTAAGAACTGCCTGTCAATACTTTTTCTTGAGCAGACGGGTGAAGAAGAGGACCTCCTGTGTCGCAATCTATACCCAATCTTCTGGAAATTTTGGGAATGTATTAAAAAAACAGACAGAACATGAACTAGAGACAGATCTAAGTAAACATGACACAAGTAGAATTCATCAAGTGTACTGGAGCTAAACTTATGGCACTGCGAAGCAGAGGGCAAGGCACAAAGGCACATTCAGTCAGCAGATATTGTGTAACATTTCATGGGGAAGGAGACCTTCAGAATGAATAGTTTTACTTCTTGGAAGTATTATGAAGATTTTGAAGCCTTAAATGCCTTTATTCCTCACTGTGTCACGTCTGTGGCACAAATACCCAATCAACCAAGAGAGAATGAGTCAGGCATCGCAACCTGGTGAGACATGTCGAAGCAGAGCATCAGCCCACTGACACATCACCTGTGCATATGCACAGACACCATCTGAGAGATCAAGGAAGGGAACCCAACCAAGTTTCCCACACAGCAACGCAATGCTTACTAATCAAACCCTTTAATCCTATACTGGCAAAGCAAAGGGGACGGTACAGCCTAGCATTCTCTTTTGTCTTATCTTACTTTTATGATTTGTAAGTAGCATAACAAAAAAAAAAAAAAGAAGATTCTGTTGGCAGCATAAAAAAGAAAAATCAGTTCAAATGGTGACTGATGATAGCTTAAAGCAGATTTAACTCACAGATATTGCCAGAGAGGGAATTTTAGGTTACAGATGATGTAAAAAGACAGACAAGGAAAACAAGCCTAACCTCCAACCTTTGTTTCATAAGTTATTACCATCACAAATACAAGATTACCACAATGAAATGTTCCATTTAGCAGAGTCACATGTTTTCAGTGTCTGGACTGTAAGTTAACTAGATTTAACTTACTGGGTTATCATCAATCTAACCTGTAATTAGCGTAATTTTCTTCATGTCTTCCAACAGACATGAAGAGTATGTTCCACAAGCAGCGTGTTAGTTCACACACTCAACTGACCATGCAGAGGACTCTGACTTTCCTAATTACTGTTAACAAAAGCTGTGGTAAGTTTCCTGTTGAAGAGTAAGAATATAAAGACATACACATGAAGATGGGATGCTGTCCTGGTGAGTATCAGCACTTACCCCGATCACAGCTCAAAAAGGGATGGAGAGAAAGAGAGAAAAGTTACAGCAAGCCCAACTAAACCAACCCAGAGTTTGCATGAAACAGTATTGAGGTGATTACGTTTCACAGCAGCTGCCCAGTGACAAAAGCTTTCCTTATGTGTGTAGGAGCAGAGTCCCCTTGGAACTGGAGTGGATAAGCCCCATGCAGACCTCAGCTATGGAAATGGTTAATGGTCACTGAAAGCTTATGGCTCCAACCCACTACAGCAGCATCCAGGATCCTTACGAGACCATCCAATGGAACTGCCTGCCACCAGAGAGGAAGACTTGATAAGAAGGTAAAGACAACTTAATCCCTCACTTAGAAGAAGCCTCTAGCAAAAACTACCAGAAAATGAGGCAGAACTAAAGGTGAAAAAGTATATGGTTACAGTTCTTACCACATTTTGAAACACTTGCATTACTAAGTTAATACATTGCTTTCACTTACACTTTAACACTGATTTGGTATTAAAAATCCATCCTAAAGGAGTAGAGATCCAGCTTAAATATGTCAAAGCAAACTGAACATCAAACCTTGCACTGGGTGGCAGATAAGACCCTTAACAGAACCTTACACTGCTCTGCCCATAGATTCTTCCATTTTAGTGAAAGACATCACATACCTTTAAAAATAAGAAGCAACACAGACCTAATCTGCCTTTGAATCTAGTCATAGCTAGGTGATCTCCTTCCAAATCATCAGTACACACTCATCTCAAGATATATATTCATTAAAAGAACAGAGTTGTCTACAACAGATTAACATTTAATTAAAGCAAAGAAGAAAGTTGAGATGAGAGTAACATAATAAATTCCTGGTTAACATTTGAAATTAATACTACCAGTTTCAAGAAGGCTCAAACAGACTATGCTAGAATACCTGCTAAAGGCTAGACAAGCATGTTGGGATTTTTTAATCACAGCTGCACCCAAATATTCTGCCTTTATACCACGGATTACTCACCTTATCAAAACTGATTTCCAAAGAAATTATGAATGTGTAAGGTTTCCTCCTCAATGCTGACAGAGAAAATCCCTTTTCCTTTTATTTCAAAACAAATTTGTGATTAATAATTTGAAGAAAACATAATAACAAAATCTGTTCCTGTGGGCTGATGCCTGCACCAGCAACAGTGCAGTTGTAGTCCATAATCTGCATGGGGATTATGCACTACAAGTACCTAATGAGTACAGAAACCCAAGTAACATCCTTCCCTTCCCTCAGCAGATGCCTCCTCACAGAAAATCCACACAGGAATAAAAAAAAACCAAAACTTTTTCCCCCTTCACTCTTGCCATTTTGGTTGCTGAACAGTCAACTTCAGTTTCTTGTGCAAATGAAGTGTCAAGGAAAGAAACTGGAGTATTTTCTGAGGGCAGCAATATTTCAGTACCTGAGTTCAGTGCAGTTCTAGTGGAACAGTTTCTTCTAATTCCAGTGTCTAAATTTGTTCAAAAAGATGAAAATGATTTTTTGCACTGACAGAATGATGAAAACCAGACAACATTCAAAAAATTAACTGTCTTCACCTGTGGCAACACAAAAATGTTACAGTGACAGATGGAAGAGGCTTCATTCATAGAGAAACAGATGAGTTTGAAAACAGGGCTAATAATTTTAGGGGACCAAAATTTTATTGCATTGAAAAAAGTCAACTTCCGTAAATTAGAAATAAGCAGGTTCCAGCCTCTGTGTCAGGCCTGCTCTGAATCCTATCATTTCACTTTGATTAAAAAAATAGAGAGATTGCAATCATAGGGAGAGATTTAAGATGTGCAGAAGGGCATTTTTACCACAATATGGATTCCAGGGATCCTACGCACAAGCAAGTTGTGGATTTACACAGAGAACTTTTTGGATTTGGTATCCATCTCTTAAATCTGCAAAGTGAAAGCAGCTCTCCCAAACAAGTTCATACACATTCTTCTATTTCTTGGTAAGTCAAAACTTTCACTAAAATAACAGCAGCAACCTCTGAGCTTAATCATTAACTTTGCCTTACTGAGTAACAGCTTTTATTTATTTAGTTGGCAAAAGCTTCAAAGCCCAGACTCACCAAAACTCAAGCTCTTAATGTTTCTGCCACAGTGCAAAGGCACTTTCTTCAGTTGCAAACCGACCATCCTTTACGCTTTCTGCTCTTTTGCTGACAGATCTTTTTCCTCCTGCTACTCCCACGTGAGTATCCCCACTTCTGTGGCCTGACCTGAGCACCATTCATCGCCTCCTTGCTCACTGAGCAGCGCTTTGTGCCTTTCAGGTTCTGACCCCATCCCGTGGGCAACGCGCCCCGGCCCCAGCGTAGGACGGTGTGTCCTCCACCCAAGGAGCGCAGCCACATCTCCAGCACTGCCCCTGGCAGCCACTCGTGCTGCAGCAAACAAAGCTAAAGAAAAAGTGCATTCACGGAGCAGAAATCTTTAAAATGCACATAGATCAATTCTGTATAAAAAGTGCTTTTGTTTCCTGCTCAGGAACAGGTTTTTTAATTAACTGAATGGGAGGAGTTGTAAAAAACAGGAACAATGACTGAGTCAGCAGCTCAGTCAGTTCTCAGTAGCTTAACAGGGCTTTACATGAGACAGAATAAACTTATTTCATTCAGTCAGACATTTTTATCAATGTGTAGAGAGACTTTAGAGCTAGGGCTTGGTATCCTGAAAGACTGTCTGTGCATTATAGAGCAGCTTATTGTTTCAAAGCTTGTATCTCATTTGCTTGCTGAATATATATGTAGTTTCTAGCAGAGCCTGTATTTTTTCCCCTTCTCTCCTCTTCCTCAACTTAAATCTACTAAAGTATTGTACTCAAATTACTGCAGAACCTGTCACTCAAACAGTTCCCAACATTTGTGTATCTGCAATGCAAAGGAGTAGTTGCTGTTATTCTATGTAATTAAAAAGACAATTTTCTTTGGAAAGGTACTATCACTTTGTATTGTCAATGCCTGTCAATGCAGACTGTACCTTAGTTTACATATTTACAACGTGTTTAAATTAGGAAGGAATTCAATTTATTAGGAAGGAATTCAATTTATTATAGCTCCGACCACCAGCAATCATGACCAGGTTCTGAAAAAACAGGTTCACTTTACTTCTGGAACAAATTAAACAACATTTTAAAAACTGAAATGAAGCCAATTTCCAAAGAAACTCTTTAATTACACAATAGGTCTAGTTTATTCATCTGAGGTTTTCCGTCAAGGAGAGTATTCAGCTTTAAGTACATTCATGCTACAGCTAAAATTACGTTAAGGAGAATTTAAAACAAGTGTAGAGCCAAAATAATGCACGATCTGAAAATCACCTTGATGAAGTACACATAGGAGCTTATGCTCCAAAAACTGTCATCCGTAATGCTGGAATATCTATCAAGCATACAAAGTAACTTGCAGCAAGCAAACATTTCTAATTTTTTTTGGTTTAGGATCAGCAGTCACGTTTGTATCACCGCCTCAGTTGAGAGGCAGAAGGTGTTTTGATCCCTGCATTCTGCATGAGCTAAGCCATCTCTTCACTCACTCCCTATGAATGCAACAGAGTTTGTCAGAATTGTCTGGTTTCCAGTACAAGAGGACATTGATTCAGCGCTGTGCAATTTACCCACGAAGCAGACAAAGCTCTTGATAACAGCTCAAGATGAATGAAGGCAGCTTTTAAGAATGAGCATTTTGGCATATGTTCGCAGCATGTGCAAAAGTGTTACCAGGAAAAGAAAAAAAAGGGGAAAAAAAGGGAAAGAAGAGATGAGCTGAAAAGGTGGGTGAATAGAGATGATGAGTAAGAGCACATTGCTTCAGCACTGCTACTTCATTTAATTTTCACTGCTACTCCATAAGGCAACAAAGATGATACATCTAAAATGCAGATCTAAGCAAGATATGCATCTGCCTCACTTCTCTTGAACGCATTCCGTCACACACATTTTGTTTCACTACCTTAAATAAGGAGGGTACCACTTAAACCTCTCTCTGGCAGTTCAACTTACCATAGCTGAATCCAAAAGGTATAAAGAAACGGAATGCCCAGCCAATTTTTCCCTCTTGCAAGATGCCTGCCAGCTTGCTGAGAGCCAAATGAAACCCGTTACTGGAGGCTGCCAGCCTAGCCTAAAACAGCTTGACAGAAAATAAATGCTACAGACTACACATGGAGCGGTTTAATTCCAAAAGTGTTTTCAGACCACCACTTACGGGATTTTGTTTTCTCCATCTAAATGATAATTCATGAGTTAAAGAGCTGTACTAGTGAATATTTTTCCTGTATGTGTTTCTAGTGAAAACTTCTCATTAATACTGGTTTGGGGCATGCCCCGTTGAAAGGCATTTTTGCACCAATCCCACTTTGTAGCCTTTCACTGGAAGGGCTGTGAAGTGGTAATTATCAGAGTGGCTGGCCGCTTGTTTGTCTTTGAGTGCGTGGGGGCTTCCCCAGCTGCTAGATTATCATGAGATATATTATTACATACTGATTTCTAAGTACAAAAGCTAACATTAGCAGCTGCAAATATTCCAGAGAAATTCTGTGCTTTAAATTTCTGCAAAAGAACTTTGGTTGTAAAACAAGGTGATCTTAAATCTGCCTCTGAGATTAGGAAAAATATTATTAAAACTTTTGCTTAAAAAGAAAGTTATTCCTTGAATAATGACACTACATCAATACTGCGCAGTTTGCCTTGGCATACAGATTTAAGGTTGTAAAGATGCCATGGATGGGAAAAAAGGATATTAGGGTTTCAGACAATTAGAATTGGTTACTGTAGGTATTTAGAAAGGGAGGCAGATGGTGCTTAGAGACCAGAAAAACTGGGACATCCCAAGCTAAAAGTAACTCAAAACCAAAACCCATCATAAGATCAGTCTGCTAGAGTTCTTACAAAGTTTTCCTGACAGTTTAATACTCCTTTCAAGAAAATGAGTATTTCAGTTGAGATTTTTGAACATAGAAAACAGAAAGGCAAAGACCCTTAAAAACCCCTGCCTTTGAAATGACATAAATTATGCTCTTTCAGAGTGCATTTTCCCTCAAAAAAGTCCAGTCCTTCCTTTTTTAACTGCATTTCTGCATACCTGGCAAAGCAAAACCCAACAGCACACAAAGCCTTGACAGACACACAGTGGCACAGTCATCACTGTGCTGCAGAAGGTCACTTGGAGAAGGGTCACCTGCCCCAAGGAAGCAGACCAACACTTTTTTACCCCTTCAGTCTGCCACCTCCTTCCACCATGCTGAGCTGCCTTGAGAGGACAGAGTGTCCATGCCACCAAAACCCTGCCACTGGAAGTGAGGGTCTCAGCTTGGCCAGCAGTAGGTGCAGGGTTCACAGACAGAAGCCACAGGCACGGCATACTCTGTCCAGACATATGGCCCCACAGCTGACAGGCTTATCCACACGCAGCTTCAGTGTCTGCCTAAATAAATCAGTACAAAACACATTTAGTTAAATCACTAGAAAGACTGTGACCACCTAAGCAAAGCCAGATACAATCTGGTTTACAATCTCTGTATTTTTGTCTGCTGGGGGCTCTCTGATTGAGGGATATCAAAGTGGGCAATTCACTTTTCCTCCATGCAGTCACTCTCCATGCTTTGAGCATGTACTATTTTGGCCTCCCCAGCCACTCTTCAAGTTGCAATTGCCCAAGTGGCTGAGAGTCTAAATACCTACAGCAGTTACTTGATGTCTTAGCTACGTATCACCCTTCACCACGCCATACCCCAGTGATGCACTCCTGCCTGCTGCAGGCTCCTCATGGCTGAACAGGCAGCTCATTTGCCAGCTCTAGGAAGACTCAGCTGAGCCAGCTCTCACAAAGCTGTATGCCAGCTGACCCAAGGTTTTCCTTGGACAGGAGTCAGAAAAGCACTCTGCACACTTTCCATCTGATCCACATGAAACGAGCCTTATAGTAGCCAAACACCACGAAGTGACAAACATCTGCACTATGGGGAAAAAGGTGGCTGTTTTCATTTTCCACAGTGGAGAAGACGAGTGGTACATCCAAACAGGATGAAGGCACACAAGTGTCACGGCACACGCTTCTGCTGCCCTGAGCCAGCCCGTCTGACGGCGGTAAGGCAGACATGGCAGCTCCACGTTCCACCCGCGGCAGCGCAGGAGGCCTCCCTTCCAGGGACTCCTGGCACGCAGACCTTGGTTGCCATCACGTGCCGGGCTGCTGCTCTGTCCCTGCTGCTGTGGAACTATATCAATACACTGGCAGGCTGGCCGGGCTGAGAAGGCAGCAGCTTGTTCCGGAATGTCCAACACAAAGGGAGAACGCCCCGTGGCACCTTGGTGCCTCGCTTGCCAGCCTCCCAGCCCGTGTGGTGGAGGGCACGAAGCCTAGCGTGCCTGGGGCTTGTGGATAGCCCAGGTGCGGCCAGAGACAAATGAGCAGAGGCTTCGGCCCATGTTCCAAGGGACCGGATGCGAAGAGAGCGAGCTAAGAGACTGAGGGGCTTAAAAGGGATACAGGGAAGGGGGCGGGGGTGACATAGCAGGGACCTATAGGAAGAGGAGAAAGGTGGGGAAGGTCTGGCTACCTTTCCTTAGGGGATACAAGGGGTGTCTGTCAACATGTCTGTCAGGCAGACCGAACCCTCCTCAGGAATCCTAAGAATTCAAAGGGAGAAGCCCTCTTCACAGAATGGGGTTTTACTCTTTGGAACCAGCCCACCAAACCTCTTTTTCTGGGCTCTGTGACCCCCTGGTTATTCTTGTGTTTGGTTCATTCACCACAACATGAAACAGGCAAGGAGATGTTCTTACACATCCATGGGGGTATGTGGGCAGACCCTCCATGCCCCACTTCCAGGGTTTCTGGGGGAAGTCTTAGGCCTTGCAGACGGCTGAGCTGCAAAGCCTGCACACACCTTCATGCAGAGCTGAAGGCTTAGCGTGGCCTTTTGTATCTTATTTACTCACTTTTTCCCTGACAAACATCATGTTTGCCAATGCCTCTCTGCTCCCCTTCTCCCTCATCCACAATTATTTCCCTCTGAAGAAAAGGGAAAACAAGCAAAAGAGTATGTTTGAAATTATCTTCTGTGATTCTCCTCCAGTAAGTGGCATACCCAGGAATCAGTATGACCCAAATTTCATAGTAAACGTCTGAAAACACACAGTAAAGAAATCTATGCTACACAAAATGATTCTTTTCTCCTACCATTAAAAAAAGCTTCACAGCTAGTATTCATATTTAGAGAAATCAAAGTTTAAAAGCATTCTTCCCAGAGTAACAGAGGATAAGTTTATCTATGACCACACAGCACACCAACTCTAACAATCAGTGAAAAAAGGGAAGTTAATTAGTAAATAAATTGAGCCAGATACCAATCCTTCACAACAAAAAAGCTTACATATACCAGAAATATCAAAACCACACACTTAAGATCTTCGTGCAAGATTACAGCATGAAGCACTATGGGCTAATCCAGGAACACCAGACAACTTAATTACATTTTCTACTGAAAAATTAAACCATATGCATAGCTCATCAGATCAAGCTTTCTAACATGTGTCTGGTTTTGATATCCAACATCTGTCTGAAGATGAGATTTTCATTTCCGTTATGAAATCTGATCCCACCTCCATGGTCAAAGTCAAGGAAAGCTGATGGAAAGTGAGAGAAAAAGAACAAGTGTTGGGCAATCTGATTTAGCCTTATAGCTGAGAGTTCAGTCTCTAAATACTAAAAATCTTAGAATACAATAATTCTTTCTTCACAGGTGAAGGCAATAAGGAAATGCAAGAATAATCAGATTTTTTTCCCTCAAAAATATATCCTAAATAGCCTTCCTTTTCTTTCTTTAGGACTACAAAGAATTAGGGTCTCAGCTGCTATTAAACAATTTCTCCCACACTGTAGTGCTCTCTCACCAGTTTTGGCTGTCTCCTTGAGAAAACCTTGCAGAAAGACTGCACATGTGCGACGTACAGACAAAGAAATGACACAGTGCTTCTGCTGGATCAGCTCATCTGTCACCTTCATCACCCATCCCCTGCTGTTACTGAGCAACACAAAGCACGGTGAGCTTTAGAAACCTGCCCATTGTGAGGATCCAGAAATACTCAGTGCTCCAGCTCCTGTCAGCTGAACAACATCTATACAAAGGAGAACCATAGAAGTAGTGATTTAACTCCAAAAAACAGTTGCTCTAGGTGTTATTTTACAAAGTTGTAACACCAAAAAAAAAGTGCTTTTCTGAAGGAAGAACACAAGCCTGAACATTCCATCTGTATTTTACCTTATGCTAGCAATTTGCTTGCCATGTTTTTCAGCAGCCTCTTTCCAAAGGATCTTGAAGCTCCTCTGAAAACTTTATTTCACTGACTGTACAGAAGGATTCTGTTTTCAGAAACTTGGTTAAACTTTTCTGTCCCTCATACTGATCTTAAGTTTTAGAGTTGTTTCTTTTTTTTCTGCAACAGAATTATTCTGAGATACTTTCCCAGTGCTTTGAAGCCTGCATGGGATGTCTGCATGTACTCAGTGCCACCACCTCGGCTTGGAAAACCCTACATCTTGGTGAGCATCTTGAGGTCACTCTACCCTCTTCTGTTTCATTTGAGCTATCCACCCGAATTCACTACATCCCTGCTACAAGCTCAATCTTTCTGCCACAGTCAGAACTGTATATACATAAGAATTAAAAAAAAAAAAAGAAAATAACTGCTCCAAATACAATCCTTGGGGCAGGGTAGCTGATCATACACCTTTATGGTCAAGGAACTATGAACAAGGAAAGCAAATTTCACGTCATTGCTCCACACCCAGCAGGACAGGAAATGTATGAGTATACACATCTTATATGTTATATGCAAAAGTTTTAAATCACTGGTTATTGTATGGTACAATTTTCTATTTCCATTGCAGAAGATTGAGAAGCTTCTCAATTAAGGGAAAAAAACCCAAAACCAAACCACAAGCCTACCTTCAGACAGAACTCAGCAAGGTGCTACAAAAGTGTGAACAGTTCAGCATTCCCAGGAAAAAAATGGTACAGCTAAAAATTAATTCTGCCAACTCTAATTTCAAACCTCTATGAAAAGGTCATTATGAATGTTCACTCGCACCATTCACCCACACTTACACTAATAGCCTGTATTTGACTACAAATCTCCTGGTGATGGAAATGCAATACACGGCAACAGGAAAATATCTTGCCTACGCCACTGTCAATTTAGCAGAAAAAAAATTAATCTGCATCCTCCTGGTTCAGGAAAAGTTTCATCAATACACATTGGACAGCAGGGTCTGGAGCTGTGAATATATTCTTTTAATGCTTTCCAAGTAGCGTTTGCTCATTACATTACTTAAAATAATAGCCCAACTCTTTCAGGGTTGATAGTTTTCTAAAGATTAAATTGCTTTATTTCAGCTTCCATCCAGCAACAGGAGTAGGAAATCGCTCTTACACCAGAAGGGGGGTCCTTCTGACAAAGCAATTTACAAGATAATCCAAGATGCTGCAGCATTTGGAGAAGCCAGCCAGCACAAGGGGTACATTGTTAGAAGCCCCCTGCCTTGCAGGGGCACCCTGGCTCCCCTTAGGGCAAGGGTTCAAAGGCTTTATACAAAGCTGTGGAAGGGGCACGATGCAATTCACCCTCTGCCCTGTTTTTTCTCCTTGCCTGGGGTGCCAGAGCTGATGCCTTGGAGACAGGTTTCAAGGATCAGGTCTCCACCTTGACTTTCTGCACTCTTCTGGCTTGACTCTTCTGAAGGCTGGTGGCAGAGAAAGGGTGGGGGCTGCCTTTCCTTCCCTGTCAGGACTAGTCCCACAGGAGCACACAGTTCAGCTATTACACAGAAGGGAGTTTTGTTTCCACTTGGCATCAGAACTGATACAGAGTCAAAGGGAGGATCAGCACTGAAGGTTCATTTGTATATCAAGGGGAAATCCAGAAGCCATTGAAATTGTTTACAGCAGGTTGAAAGAATAATACAAAGAACAAACACTGTGCTGACAGATATCCAGATGGCTTTTGCAGGCAAATCTCAACGCCTTTAGCCCAGCTAAGGTTCACTAACATTCACATATCATCCCAGGATTTTATTTCTAAAATTTATAAAACGCCAAATTATGAAGGTTTCAGAGAAATGGGAGTGATCGTGCCTTCTCCCACCCCATCCCAACTTGAATTGAATTTACATGGCAGAGCAAAATGGTTCAAACAGCTGGTAGAGATGACAAAGAGAATGGGGGAAAATGTGTAACACACTGGGGAACTAAAGGATGCTGATTGTGCAGCCGTGTGGACAGGCCTTCTCTGTGACAGAATTTCACAGAATTCCTACAGTTTCACACTGTCTGAATAGGCTCCTGGAAGTTTGGAAAAGGCAAATCACACATACAGTAGGAGAAGGCAGGTCCATCACCTTGTATCCAAACACTTAGTTCTTCCTACACATACTCATCTGGGGATTTCTATTGTTATTTGAAATCCCTGTATCTAAGAGGATGATGGCAAAGTACAGCAAGGGATGTTTCCCCATCAGACACAAGAGCAAGTCAGGAGTGATGTGTCAAGGAGTTGCAGTATCTCACATAGGCCACTCTCCTCAGCAGGAATCAGGCACAGGTATCCAGACTTAAGACAAAGAGCCATGAAAGCTGAAAATATTCATCCACTATTCATCCACATCCAGTTTGTGTGAAAAAGAAGTTTACCAGGGAACCCCTTTTTTTCCCATGGCTCCCCCATTTTGTGATACCAAAATTCCCTGAGTTTTGTACCAATGCATTCCTGGCCACACCACTGACCACTGTTTCATGCACTGGGCAGAGAGTATAAACACTTAACAGTTTTCAGCCTATTCAAATAAACCATTCCAGTCTGCTGCTAGAGGTAAGAAAGAGTGAAAAAGTAGCACTGAATCCTTCACCTTCATGTAATAGCAGTAAAGTTAAAAATAGATTTATAAAATATTTGTAATCCTTAATCTGCCTTCAAATCAAAGTGATGTTGAGATTCACCAGTGTTTAGAGACCCCAAGAGATTTGTAAATGGTTGGCTCAGACTCAGTTAAATCCTCCTACTTTGTATTTAGCCAGTTTGGTGACCTGGTAACTATTCAAAACATAAATTTTAATGAGAAAAATATCCAACCACCTCCAGCACATTAAGGTTCTGTAACAGACATTATAAAAGAAAAGAATGAAAAAATAAGGTGTTGGTTCACGGAACGCTGGGGGGAGGGGAGACCTTTTCAGCAGCAGATGAATTCAGTGTTCAGAAGAGGCCTGAATCTTCCACACAGGCAATGTGTTTTGTGTGGTTCCCTGCACAACTAATCTGTTGTTACTTATTCTTTTTTCCTGCAGTATAGATGGACCCTGTGTAGCAGGGAACAGGGTTTTGGAGAACAGCCCTCATTTTGTTCAGTACAATACAGCCTTCTCAACTCCTAATGCTGCCACTTGAACCCTCAAACCGTACACAGGCGAGAAGAGAACAATTTTGAAATGAATAAAGCAAATAACTGATTTGAGTCTCCTTTGGGTGTAATGTCACATCCCAGCTTAAGGGCTAGTAAAAGCTTTTATGGAATATCTTTCACACCTGGTAGTTTATACAAACTCTCCCTATGGGTATTTCTCAACTTTCCAAAGAAAAGAGACAGTTGCTGTTGTCCTGAACAGATTTCCAATCAGATGTTTGGTGAAGATCAGAGAGGAAAGGCATTACACATCTGCTTGCACATGATGAGCTGGCATCACTGCAGACTAGTGGATACCTTCATTTATGTAAGGAAAAGGTTTTACGCTTTATCAGTGGCATTTTAGATCACAGCACTTTGATGGTCTACCATGACTCACCCAGATTAATACTTCCCATAATAAATTTCGTAATCCTGAAAGAAGTATAAAAGTGCCCACAATAATCCACCAAAAAAGCCTACCACTGAAAGCCATTTTTGGTGAATGCTGGTATTTTTATATCACAACACCCAAGAACACAATTTACATGCTAAATCTGTTCCATGTAGATAAAGTTTAACAGATTTTTATCCATAAAGGCATAGAGACATGCAAGCACAATTCCCAAAAGATGAAGGAATTCCCATTCTCATAGTTAGAAGTGAAAGGAGTGGGCTGGAGAGGGAAATGACTGCAGTTAAAACTGTCAAGGAATCTCAAGGAATGAATACGCATTGCCTGACCTGAATCTATTCCAGTTTCACGTGGTACGAGAACAGAACATTTGTTTCCATATGAAAAACAAAAAAATAAACGTGTTTCCATGGCTTTCCTGGGTAAAGCTGTATTTGAATTTGTTTTGAGATAGCACTTTTTATAAAATGGTTTGGCTCCTATTAAATAGTTCAGAGCAATTCAGGCCGGTAAAGAATAAAGTAGCTGGCCCACTAAAATAATATTGCTCTCAAGTATTTTAAAATAAACAGAAAAACATCCTTAATTTCAAGAAAAAACCCAACCGAACATGATCAGCAGGAGACCTCTGTTTGTAGTTCATTAAACAGGATGGAATTTATTGCTCAGTAAGGAAGTCCAGGATGTCAAATTTTTGCCATTTGGTGCAAAGCTAGACATTGGTGTGAGAAGCAGGTGTGACAGAGCACAGAGTTGTTCAAGCATGCTAAAGCAAGAACGTCCTGTGAACTTCTTCAGAACACTAAGGCTTCATTTACTCATTTGTCATCTTAAAGTCATACTTGTCAGCTTCAGGTCTCTGAACCCGAATGCTCCCAAATACAGTACTGGCACTTCATGCACTTGCCCCTGAGGAGAATGTATGACTAACCTACCTTTTAAGGATACCTACGCTGTGCTGTGAGACATGGGATTTGCTCTTGTACAAAATTCTGCACTGAGAGGGATTTAATTTTAACTTTTATAAGCAACTCTTGACAAGTGTCATTATCAGCACTGCAACAAAGAAATTGTGGAAGATGGAAAAGGAAAAAGAAAAAAAAATTGGTGATATTAATTGTTATATCTAGCAAGAAACTAAATTCACATAAAATTATAAAATTATGAAGCTTAGAAATCATGGTCTTTCAGCTACAAAAAGGAAATTCTACCCTATTTAGCACAGTGACAGTGAATCTATTCTGTCCCAAAAAATGAGGGGAAAAAAGAGTTGAGGTGAGGATTCAGAGGAAGCTGTTTGGCATGCATCCCAGAGAACAGCTAAGCCCTCTCCTTCCATCCCTGCCTCAAGTCCCAACCCACCAGATCACAAAGAAGAGTTTTCAAGGAACTAACTTACGTCCCAGTTAAGAGGGACCTACACATACAAAACAGAAAACAATGAGGCTCAAGGATATCGGGGTCATTGCATCTGATGGCAAGAAAGTTTGAGTATACAGATAGTTTACGGGAAGTGATATGAAAAATAGGCAAAAGGCTGTTTATTCTTAAAAACCCCTAAATCCTAAAATACAGAGCTTAGTTTCTGCTTTATGAAAACCACACAGTTGCTTTGTGAAAAACTATGTGGATGTTTGAGCAGACAAAGAGGCAACCTGGAAGGGTGGGGAAGATTTTGTGGGTGGAAGCGAGAAAACAAAGAGGTTGAAAAAGAAAGAAAACTCTGTACATCAGCACAACTGCTCAGATGAACATGAGTATTCCCAACTTGGAGGCATAAGGGCTTAAACCAGTAGAATCCAGTTTTCACAAGTTCACAGCCATGAGCAGAGAGACCTTCTCTCTCCAGAGAAGGGAAGAGAGGGGGAGGAAAACAAGCAAGTTAGCCAAGGAAGGCCATCTGTTAAGTGAACTTCAGCTATGAACTCAAGACCTGCCCTTACTAGGCTCAAACACTAATAGAAGTGTCCAGAAAATACCAACAGCTAAGCAGAAAAAGTCCTTTAAATCAACAAAACTGAAAAAAAAAATTAAAAATGGAAGTGTCTTATTTCAAAATAAATGCTATAGTCACTTAGTCACAAATTAGATACAAAATAAATGTTACAACCAACTCCAAAGCAAAACATTCTTAGTAATTTTGAAGGTGTATTCTCATCAATTAGGAATAAGTGAACAGTTAAATGGTACGCACATGCCAAAATTTCTCCTGGCAGCATTTGTAAAGTTTAGGAAAAAGTATTTTGGAGAGATACAAGAAGAAAAGGGAGTGGGACAAAAAGCCTCCCATACACATCCCCAGCTCCTAGCAGAAAGGGAGAAAACAGCAAATCTCAACATCAGCCCCAGATTTCAGGCAGTAATTCAGAAGGCTGGGAAACATGAGAAACTAGATGGCTATAACCCTTACCACTACACCTTGTGTTACACCATCAGACTTCCCTTCCCACAGAAAGAAATGACACCAGTGTACTGCAGGCGATAAAGACAGGTTCATTCCTTTCCTCACCTTGCTGTCCAGCTCTTAAGAGCATCTCATAAAACAAGACAAACATCAGAATAAAATTGTCCATTTTGAACTAAGGTTTCAGTACTACAGATTCAGCATTTAGTAATAAGCAGGAAATAAAGGGGAGAAATGTCTGTCCTTAGAGGACAAATCTGTAATGTCTTTAAGGAATCATTCAATTTAAGGGGTCAGGGACCTTTGGAGGTCACGAACTGCTCAAAGCAAGACTAACTTGAAAGGTGGATTGCAGCACACAGTTCCATCAGGGCTGGAAGGTGTCCTAGGATGGACACTTCATGGCATCTCTGGGTGATCCTTTTCCTGCTTTAACCACAATGATGGTGACAAAGCTTTTCCTTACATCCAAGTGTAAGTTTCCATCGGACATGGCATACATTCCTTTAATTGTGCACCAATAAGTGTCTGACTTGTCTTCTCTCAAAAGCCCCTGTGGCTGGTGGACACTGTCATCCCCCTGTGTTTCTCTTCTCCAGGCTGAACAAGCCTAACTCCCGCCAGCTGATCTCATAACACCACATGCTACAGCCCCCAACTATCCCAGTGAGTTTTTCCCGATGATGACTAATTTCAGATACACTAAAATTTGCAGAGAACTCTTCACAGCTAAATAAGCTTGCCAGTAAGATCATTCTGAAGTCAGCAACCTTCCTTCTTTGACATTCTCTTTATATAGTATGTTACTGCCATTTCCCTCAACATGAAGTATGTTTAGTTTCATAGTTCTATCTATAAATGGTTAAATACTGGAAATGTAAACCAAGCTTCCTCTAACCTCCAAAAAATTCATGATATATTTAACATGTACAATATCCACACCACCAACTACTTGGTTCTGCCTTTTTGTCAGATTTTACAGTTTTCAGGACATATTTGTATGGTAGTTTCTTTACTATGAAAGAAGCTTGCACCAGTAATTATGTGACTCTAGAAACTGTGGTGTCCAACGAAATAACAAATGAAACAATTACTGAAGTAAAAAAAAAAATAATTAAAATCAAGAATTGAGAAGAATTCCCTTGATGGTAAATGAACAGTGTCCTCCCTGCTATGAGAAGAATAAAAGCTAAAATATACTTCTCTGATATCAAAATTAATAGAAATACTAATGACCTAAAAAGAACGGGCACAAAGACTGAAAACACCACTTTCACAGAGAGATTACAAAACGCCAGTCATGGGAAAACCCTCCTTCCACTCCCACCAGAGCTGCTAATCTGCCATTTAATCCTCCCCCTCTCCCTCATTTTGCAAAATAAATTATGAAGCCAGAGGGAGCCAATGTAATCATCTAAGTCTTTATCTCTTTGATAGACCAAGCCAGAGGATTGCAATGAATTATTTCTTTTGAGTTAAGGCTTATGTGATTCTGCTTTTTCCAAATGGGAAGAAAAAAATTCCCGTCAATCTTGACTGAAATGTTTCCAGGGAAGGAAGTTCTACCCTCAAATTAATGTTTTTGTCCTCATGCTGATTGCTACCATTTTGTTTACTTTCGATTCCAGTTCTGATGTGACTTGGCCTGGCAGGCTCTTCCAGCTTTAACATTACATGGCTTAATTTCACTGCTTCGATAAGGGAAAGCTCTTCGAGACTACAGCTGAACCAAACTAACTTCCCTTCCAAACCCCCAGAGTTCACAAGTGATATTGTTGTCCAGCCCATCATGCTGACGTGCCTCTTCTAGGAATCCTGCTTTTCCCCCAATATCTGTTCCGCTGTGAAAACTTGACATAAATTGTATTCTGGCTGCAGTCACATCAGTCCCAAAGAGACATCTGTATATGCCTCTGTTTTCTAAATCCATTGGTTACCATGAGGCTCATTTACCACACAAATCAGATTAAAAAATCTCACAGTGGGTAATTAAGACCTTTTCAGAAATGATGCTTCTTAAAATAGTGTTTCTTGATCCTGTGAATGTAACTTACATGCCTTTGTTCCTACATACATAATTTTTATATCTGTCTATAATGAAATAAATACTGTTTTAATGTAGAATAATATTTAACCTAGATTAATTTTCTACCTGTGCCTGACCTTTTCTTTCCCAGACATTTAATTAATTAATAAAAATGCTAAAAAACACACACATTTGAGAAAGAAGAGGTATGAATGGAGCTTCATAATAGCTCAGTTCTTAAATCACAGGAAACAAGAGCAGATGTCCAAAGGTTCTCTCTTCCCTCCCTTCTCACACTTCCAATGCAGAATTTGTTATCTCTAATCCAATTCTGGCAAATATCTGACCTGTTTTTAGAGCTTCTAACATAGGCAATGTCTCAAACTGTCAAGGCGCTTTATGCCAATGTGTAGCATCCTCACATGAAGAAAAGTTTTTTGGGTTACTTGGAATAACTCATTTAAATCTCACTTGCTAGGACTGTTCCCTTCAGAGGCTGTATTTTCTAGCTCTTGATTATTCTTGCTGCTGTCATCTGGATCTCCAGTTGCCTGCACTTTTCTTGATGTTTGGTGTCAGAAGTGAACACGCTGCTCAGCTCCTGCCTTACCAACAGTTGAGAGCAGAACCGTATCATCCTGCGGATGAAGTTTCATCTCAGACACTTCACCCCTCCTCTTTCCTTGAGGCAACAGCATGACACAGTTGACTTATGGTCAGATTTATAAACAGAAGTAAACTATTACTAAATTTGTTTTCCATCTCTAAATATCCAGCTGAAAATAAAATCTTTGATGTCTGTTGCCAGCAATGTGCTTGATGCCTGCCTTTAACCTTTTTTCATGCTCTTGTTCTAAAGCGGATTCCATTTCAGCTGTCAAGAATTCTAAAACTGGAACAATCAGGAGTTTGGATGGTTGATTTTCAGACATATCAAAAGACCACTTTCTTAATAAATAATAAAAAAAAAGCAGAGCAGAGCAGTAGATGCAGACCATAAACACTTCTTGCTTTAATCTCAATTGTCTGTATGGGTGAAAGGGCAAGCTTTCATTCTGTTTAACCCAACCACCCTCCAACATTCCAAGTCCACATGGATGAGATCTGCTATTTCTTCAGAAGAAAGAAAATCTATCATTAAAATAAAACAACAAAGAAAGAACGGGGTAAAAGAGTTACTGATGGCAAATACAGTATTCTTAAAAAAACAACTCAAGTGTCACATGGAACAGCAAAAGAAACATGTTCCTTATTTGCCCTCTTCTTTGGAGCTTCAGTGAGGCAGAACATCTTGGTGAGCTGACCCACAACTAGAAAAAAGAGGCACCAGCAATGATCACTGAGGTAAACAAGCAAAGTGTTCAGTAGCACACAGAGATTCCTGTCTTTGTAGCAACACTGAATTAGACTATAAAAACCCAGCAAGGGAGCACTCAGGCTACAACCCTCTAAAACATTCCTGAGTTCAGAGAGCTTGTGTTCCTCACATATAACAACAACTGTGGTCATCTCAGATATACTCCCCGTGTTTTAGAATGTGTGTAAATAACATGCACTACAAACTGTACTGCATTACAACTTCACAGAATATATGATGTTTGTGTTAAACATCACAATAGTTTTCCAAAAGGGATGCTGGTGTGCAAGAGCAGTGAGTTGGCCAGTGAGCTGAGGAAGAGTAAAAAGAAGCATTTTAAATATGTGAAACATTGGGCAGGAGATATATCATGCATATGTAAGTGTGTCTTAAGTTTCAATAGTTCCTAATGAAAGAGATGAAAAAATACTATGAAGGAACTGTAGAAGCCTTCATTTTAATAAAAAATATTCCTATTTTTTCCTAAACGCTGCTGGACAGACAGATAGTGACAGACACAATTTGTTGCTTGAAGCAATTGAATTTATGTCTTTGTTCATCATCTAGTAAGGTGGTGTTAAGATCTTCCTAAAGTTCTGACATGGGCTTTGAATTCCTCAGAGTAAATTAGTCCAAGAAACAAACAAAAAAAACCCAATGAAGCTTCTGTTGAAATGTGTTTCTCCTTCTGAAATGTATCAGGCAAACATGTTCTGTTTTTTTTCCCTCCTAAGGAAAGTAGTCACAAGAAGCATTAAGAATACGTAAGAATTTACAGAAATAACCACTGAAGTAATACCATAAAAGGCAGAAATGAGCCATAAAATTAAGAGCTACAAAATGTGACATCTCCATGGTGCCTCCCAAGTAATGATTAGTATTTTCCTTGCCTCATATACTCATACCCAAGTTCTAGAAGCAGCTACAGGCCTAGCAATATCCTTCTTTCCAGAAAGAAATAAAAATCCCTAGATTCTTCTTTCAACTATTGTAAACCAGAGTAGCATAAAGGAGTTTAAGTGAGCCAGCTCCTGTCGTTTGTACATGGAGTGCAGAGGCCATCCTTAAACCAGCTTGAATTTCAAAGCTGCTTTCAAGCGTTAGCAGCTACACAGTGCAAGTCCTCCTGGTTCTAGAAGGGAACATAATTTAAGAAACAGTTCTGCCTGGCTCATTTCTGAATTGCTAATTAAGGTAGATTTTATTGAATATGTCCAAATACAGCATTTTACAACACTCAAATCTGACAGGAAAGGGAAGTACTTTTAAACTGTAGTAAATATTATTAAAACCACGCTCATTTATAATGAAAGATGCTACTGACTTACATGAGACCAACAGATATGAATTGCATTTTCTGTCAATGATCACAGTTCAGCCTTTCCTACAACTTTATTTTTCACATTTTGCTAAACAGTTTTCTATTAAAAGATAACTTTTCCAGTTTTTCTGATGTGAACCCATTTCCAGCTGTAGCGTGAAACTGACTTAACCACAGTCAACATTTCAAAGTCTTTTATGGAAGCCGTGTTATTTTTACCAAGATAAACACTATATAAATTTCCACAACAGTCTTGTCTGGAAACAGCATATGAAAGTGTTCTGAGTTCTAGAACTATTTCTACACATCCAGTGAATATTCTTTTAAATCAAGTGATTAGATCCCTCTGCCCCCTAACCATCAAACACAAGCATCTTCTAGAACTTTTTGGCTCATCTGACTTTTCAGGATAGTAAGACTACCACTCCCAATAAAGACTAACAAAACAAATCTAGAACTCTATATGCATGTAAGACATCTTAACACACTTATCGTCTGTTACATGCCTCCCACACAATGCTTATAGTGACTCTAATGTTTAGAGTGTGAAGTAAAAACAGTGCTAGGATGTTATTTAGAGAATCAAAATTTTCTTAAAATCACTCTGAGTTCTGTCCTATTAGAAAACACCAGTAGGGTTTTTTCACATGGTTAAAGTGCCTAGATTAAAATCTTGCATGTGTGATCTCTTTAATCCAGATTAATCACAGATGGTGAACACAGGCAGTATAAAAGAACACGCATTCAGCTCACTCTCGGAACCCTGGTAGCTGGTAAATGAATGCTTTTGAGGAGGACTTACAGAAGTCCCCTTTAATCCACTCTCAATCAGGTAAGTGTGAAACACTTTACTACACAGTAAACAACTGTCTTCAGTCTTCTAAAGGACAACTGGTTGAGGTTAGAGGATAGGAAGGCACACGCAGTTGGAGACATATTATAGCACAGAGATACAGCATTTGTCTGGCTTTTTTGTTTCCTTTTTAAAATAAATTACTGGATTTTTCTACTACAACATCCTTCATCATGGTTCACTCCTTAGATTTGGGAGTACAAGCAGCATCTCTCTTCCATGCCTCAAAAACCAGGTGGTCATCAGGCTCCCTTGTAACACAAGAAGTTTGTCTTTCCACTCAGCTAGACCAGGCACTGAAGTGGAGAAGATTCATGTTCAGGTAAGCACGGCTGGCTACACTGTAAGAAAGTCTCCAACATGGCTTCCATTTTTCTCCTTCCTGTGTAACAAGAGAGCCTCCTCTCCTCACTTGCACCTTCCCACAGAAGGCAGATTTCCCAGATGTCGAAGCACCAAGAATCGGAAGTAGTCTTAGCTGAATGCGCCACTTTCCACCCAGGCTGGACCGGGCTTTGAGCAACCTGGTCTAGAGGAAGGTGTCCCTGCCCATGGCAGGGGGGTTGGAACTGGACGGTCTTTAAAGTCCCTTCCAAGCCAGACCACTCTGTGCATAAAAAACCAATGTGGTGCCCGCAGATACGAAACTGGGTGCTTTCCACACTGCTATGGGCTAGTAATAACAATGCCTAGTCACAGAGAAAAGAAAGTGTAAAACCTCACCCTGTAAAGATGAGATTAGAGGCTGAGAACATTTTCTGCTGTACGTCATACTGTTTTGCCCTCCTACTTTAATACTCAAATCCTCCATTTATTCTTCCCGCCAAGGACTCCATGTGTCTCATCCCTCCCATGCAGTGCAAAAATAGCTCCCTAAGAGCCGCGTGCCCAAAAGTCTGCCTGCCTTTTCCAAATGTATCTTGTGAAATTCCAGCTGGTCTAACAAAAATATTATGCCTCCCTATATAACTTGTTGTCACAGTGAGACAACATACCTACAAACACTACAGCTACTGTCCCTCTCTGCATTTTCCCTTCCTTCCTCCTCACTTCTTCCATAGAGAAAGAAATAGGACATTCCAGGGTATCCAGGTTTTAAAACTTTATCTAAGATTTGAAGTTGGAGATTAGACAGCTACCCAAAAAGCTGTCACTTATTTGATTTATAGGGAAAAGCCAGAAACAGCTCAGACTGCTTGCCAAAGGCCTTCTGCTCTCTGATACCTCAAACATCAGCCGGCATTTTGGCACTAGCAAGATGTAGAATACACAGAAATGTGGGACTGCAAAGTCCTCATGGCCATTAAGTTCAGGTTTCTGATCAACCATAGACCATCACAGTAACAGCTCTGTAGTCCACCAAAATTGCCAGTATAATCAACTGTCACTGACTGTCTCATTATGGACACAGAGAGATTTTGCACTGGCCTCGCTGCAAGTAGCAAAGGAGGACTATGCTGGAGCAAGTTCAGAGGCAGCCACAAGGGTGATCAGAGGGCTGGAGCACAGACACAGAGAGTTGAGATTGTTCAGCCTGGAGGAGAGAAGATTCTGGGCAGACCTTAGAGCAGCCTTCCAGTACCTAAAGGGGGCCTGCAAGAGAGCTGGAGAGGGATGTGTGGTGACAGACAAGGAGAAATGGCTTTAAAAGGAAAGAGAGAAGGTTTAGATTAGATTTTAGGAAGAAATTCGTTCCTGTGAGGGTGGTGAGACACTGGAATGGGTTGCCTAGAGAATCCCTGGAAGTGTTAAAGGCCAGGCTGGATGGGGCTCTGGTCTAGCGGAAGATGTCCCTGCCCATGGCAGCAGGGTTGGAACTAGAGGATCTTTAAGGTCCCTTCTATGATTCAATGATGTAGCTCTCCAACAGCCTCAGCAGAGAAGTGGCTCAGGTTTGTGCACCCAGACTGTAAAAGTGTAGGCCTCCATCTTCTCCCAAGCAACCCATTCACATTCCAGAGAAGACAGCACGCTCCCTGCAGAGCCAGGCTGGCTTCTCAATCCCCTGTAGCGCCCTTTGGAAGAGGTGGTTGGCAGCTGTAGCTCCAAGTAGGGTCTCTACCACTGCTACCAAGCAAGAGTCACTCCAGTAAGATTTTAATCCTGAACTCCCTTCCCATCTACAGCTAGGCCAAGTTCTAGTAATCTGTCACCATCTGTAAGTCTCAGACCTGTGCCTGGGGCTGAGTTTCTGCTCTGATCGCAGAAGGTCAAAAACACCTCAGCTCCCCTAAGAACAGACTGGCCACCCACCGAAAGCTAGTTTTCCTGTTAATACATGCTATGAGGAGTATTCCTCAGTTTTGGCTCATCTGTGCAGGACTTACAGCCTCTGAATGTGAACTGATGCATCACATGCAAGTCATGAGCTTCTAGTTTCAATTCAGACAGAGGACAAGCAGAGACGTTAAGTGTCAATTGGATGCTTTCATCAGTCTACTTATATTTATTTGCCCATGCAAAACTGTCAGGGAGTTTTTTTCATTTGCTGCAGGACAGCCATAATTACCCATAAATCTTAAGTCGTTATATAGATTTTAATTAAATGTGTTTATAAACTGCTTTATAAGATTACAGACAACATCAGAATCTCCAGGAAAGCCCTTAGGAAGCATTTAGTATAGTAAGAGAATTCACAAACAAAAACACACCTGGAAAAAGCCAGATAACTGAATGTTTTGGCAGGTCCTCAACAATTCTTTTACTGGTAGCAATCAACATCCACTACAGACTCTGATTTGTCATCTACTACTTTTAAAATAATGAGGCAAGTCCATTAGCCCCAAATACCATCTTAAGGAAAAACTTAAATTAAAGTTTCCAGAAAAACAGGGCTAGGAAATCTCCTCTTCTCTATTCTTGTCACTACCACAAGTTTAAGCTTCAGAGTAATGATGTGACAAAATCAAGTACTCGGTAGTTATAGTTATTCTTGATTAGTCCAGAGGTAATATGCAAATTAATTCAACTTAATGAGGTACAGTGTCATCACAATCAGCTAGGCATAACTGAGTCAATATGCAATCAAGAATCCTCATAAACAGAAGTTTCATCATCTAAGTTAGACCAGCTTGTCCTTTGATTGATATAAGCACACATCAGCCTGCAAAGGAACTACAGTTTTTATGTATAAAATAACCTACAGAGCAGCAAGCCCTGCATATCCTACTCATCCACTAGGGAAGAATTAAATTAGCAGAGAAATGACAGCAATCAACATATTTAGTAACCAAAGCTCAGTTCTGTCCTCCTACTCTGCTGCGCTTCCTGTTCCTACCATCACATGAAAGATGTCATCATTCAGTATTGCCAGGCTTGCTCCATCACTATTTCCACTCTGTTTTCATTCAAGTTCCTACTTGTATGTTCTTTGATATATCACTTAAGTAAAAATGTACCCAGTGGACACTCCTGCAGAAGATTTCCAGGTCTGTGCAGCACCAAGTAGCTCACACAACAGCAGAACACGGTGAGAAGCACCACACACACATCTGCCTTTTACTTGGATTGATGCATAGTTGATGATCATCATGTTACTTAAAAGAGAAAGTACTTTTTCAAGTACGTTTAATCAGTGGTGAGCCGTGACCCTTAATTTTTGCTTTGCATTAGATTTTCTACCACTTGCCTTATATATTCCTGCAGAGGCTTAGAGAATCTATGTTAAGAGTAAACACAGTTCATACACAAGAGGGACGGGAAAGACTTCTAAGTTTGTTACCCTGCAGTAATGGCTTTTAATGGTTTATTGCCTACACTTAATGCAATTGCGAAAAGCAAGGAGTTTTTCTGTTGTTGTTATTCATCTTATACTGACCATAGAAATATCAGGATCTTTACAGAAAAAAAATAATTCAAATGGGTCAAAGACATAACATTAAAAGGAGAACCCTGAACAACTTCAGCAGCAGGTAAGTGGTCCAGTCTCTTCAGTGAAGTTACAATGACTGTCTCCAACTACAGAAGCCTGCATGAATTTGCTGTACTGAAATAGCCTCCAGGGTAGTCCTGTTTTTTAACTTTCAACTGTTAGGTAAAAGTTGGAAACAAGGAGCAGCACAGTGCCATCACCACTTTGCTAGTTCACCAATGACCAGTTAGTAGGCAGTCCCACAGAGCATAACATAAAGGCCTTCTGCTGGAACCAAACACCTCTAGGAGCCATTTAACCTGGCAAGATTTGTGAAGAGTAGCAATGAATGAATAAATGAACTCTAAGATTCTCAGTTCCACATAAGCATAATTAATGTATCTATCTATGAAGCATAAGACTGACATTATCTTGGAAAAACGCCAGGGGTCATAGGCACGATACAGGAAAGGAAGCTACAGAAGGAGCTACTGTATTTGCTTAATAAATCTATTGCACAGACTGCTGTCAGTGGATTTTGTTCCAAGAAACTACACAAACAAAACAGTCTTTACAGACAGAAGAGAGGGAAGGGGTGGGAGAGAGGCGAGAAGGATTCAATCTCGTGATCTCTAACAACGCTGAGCAGCTGAAACAGTCATGGACAATGTCTGTGGGACTCATGAATTTTCTGAATTATTGTGACAAACCTCAATTTCACAACCTGACAGAGAAAATAACCCCTTCTTTAAGAAACCAAGAAATGTCACAGTTTGTCATTTAAACATGAGGTTGCATTTAAACAGACAATTTTTTGTTGAGCCATTTGCATTCTTTGAAACGTTTTTCATCATTTTCCAAGATGGGAGTCATTCCCATGTTGTCTATAACTGCTTTTCTAGTAAAATAAAGGGGTCAAATTGTGTTCAATCTGCTTCCTTTAAGACCACTAGAAAATTCTAAATCTACACTAAAGTCTGATTTTTCACATTACCTTCTCAAACCACTTTAGTTTAGCTAATACTCTTTAATTGTGCTGTCTTTGCATGGAAGCATAAACGTTAAGAATAAAAAAAAGATGTCTATAGCAGAAATTCTCCTAAATTTAAGACTGTATACACTGCAAGTGTGTGGATGCTTTAAAATTACACAAAAATAATGTTTCTTCATTCAGATTTAGGAATATGAAAAATGCCAAAGGATAATAAATTCTTTTTCTATCCTTCAGCTATGCTGCCTTTCAGTTAAATGTAATTAATATACCCCAAAATGTGTTATTTTCATATCAGACTGTCTACACAGTAATCACAGAAACGGAGCATTAGGTAAGATATTTATATACTGTACTACTGGCTCTTTCAAAGTTGTCCTGAGGAGACATTTTAGACAGGACTCTCAGATGACTCAGTAGATGGCAAAATTCCCTGTACTGCCAATTATTAATTAAAGCTTATTCTAGAGAATTAAGCTCACATACAAGTGTCTCTTGTAACTCAGAAACTCCTTGCAACTAGGCCTTGGCACGTGACTCTGGAGCTCATTACTTTCCAAACAGGCTTAATTATTTTGCAGAAGTATTTTTTTTCTTTCACTTACTGCTGTTAAGGAAGCTTGGTATTACTACCCCATTATTCTTCTGTTTGCAACAAGAACTTGGCCTTCAGGAAGAGCATCGTGCAACTCTGAATTGCTAACAGGCACTAAAAAAAGGTGGCAGTAGTCATTAGAAATCAGAGTTTCAGATAGACAGGTGTGTGTGTGTATATTTGGATATGTATGAGCACATGAGTATATATGTAGACAATAGATAAACACATATAAATTCTAAGACGTGGACCTTACCTATAAACCCCTGCAAAAAACAAAACCAAAATTCCCACTTCATAAACTCAATCTCACACCTTTCTCCCCCCAGCTTTCCCTTTTCCACATCTACCAAGATACACTTAAATAATCTGTAAATGTCAGAATAGATGTTAGAATAGCACACCCCTCTCTCCTTCAACGCATAACCCTGACCCACTTCACTGCAGAAAGCTAGTGAAACAGGCTCCAGATATTTCACTCTGCAGCTGGTCTTTAAGCCCTAATAACCAAGGGAGGTTGAAGTCACTCTCTAATCTCCTAATGTGTAAGAATCAACAGAGCTCCCCTTTGAGCAGCCAGCCTACGCCGGAGCACAGAACAGATTGTGTCAAGTGACAGCTGCTTTCTGGCAGAACACGCAGGCTCCCTACCAAGAAAGGGAGGCAGGAAGCATCACTCAGTTGAGGAAGAGGTTGCCAGATGGAAAAAAAAAAAAAAAAAAAAAAAANCACAGCCAGTTGAAGAAGATCCATGCAGCTCAAAAGAGTTGCCTGCATACACCCTGAATGTATATTCTCTGTTGCCATCTCCTCTTCACCTCTCCTCTGTTCCTTGCCATTAGCAGGAACAAAGTTTCCCACCACAAGGACTATTTGCCCATGTATGTGAATGGTGCTTCAGGTATTACGGCTGCTCTACAGAGAGAAATAGTAAAGGACTGTCAAGCTCTCTAACTGGTTAAACCAAGTTTGAAATTGAACATGTCATACAGATACTCACTTTTCTTCAGAAAAGAATTAGGTGCAAGAAAATGAGCTGTAGTCTGGTGATTGATCACGGATATTACTGTGTGCATATACACAGGTACAAACTCCTGGGGGTACGTTTCTTGCAATCGTGCCAGCATGCAAGAACAAGGCATGGAATAAAAAATGGTTTCACGGCTCTATGTTCTGACCAGCTTGTGCAAGTATTATTTTAATTTGGAAGCATCCCCTAAATACAGCTTAAGACCAGTCACAGCTCAGTTCAAGTAACAGGTTTCTGAAATTACAACAGCACTTTTTCTGGGTGTCTATAATGTTCTGATGGACAAAGAATTTTTTTTAAATGCTGCCTTTTTGGAAACAAGTTGTTAGAAGTACACATTTGTACTTCTGGATGTATTAGGTTCCAAGATGAGGGAATAAAAAAGTACCTTTTCCACCTCTGTTAAAGAAATAGAAACAGAAAACCTCCCCAAGAAAATCTTGGCAACAAAGCAGCAACTGACTTTTTTAGATATTAGGGCTGCAACACTTGACAAATTTGTTTTCATCTCCTTTAGCTGTATGATTTAAGTCCTTGTTCGCTTGATTTCAGTCCTGCTTAAAACCTTTGTCAGTATGTTAGACATACACCAGGCTAACAACTAACTGTTTTGTCAAATCCACATTTATGTGTAAGCAGTCAACATACAGACCACATGAAGGGATTTTTACCTGTTAATCTCTGCAGCATGAAGAAAGGACTAGAAAAGGGTATGGAATTAAGCATTTTTAGAGGAAATGCACCATACAGGTTCATAGATCACAGGATATTCTGAGTTGAAAGAGACCCACAAGGATCATCAAGTCCAACTATATGGTCAGTAAAGAATGTTATACTGCAGACTGCAGTCTTTCAAGAACTCAAAAATGGCAAATGGGTGTAACGTAAATACACCAGACAGTAGCAGTTCAATTTGTGGATGAAAGTGAAGTCCCAACCCCTAAGAATAAACATACCTACAAACTCTTCTGGTAATAGGAAGAGTTTTGCAATACGAGATAATACTAATAAAACAGGAAAGATGGTTACAAAATCTGTTCTTGCAAGAGTCCTGATTACATCATGAATTTAAGAGATTATAAATGATTGTCTTTACTACTTCCTCTAGTGCTTTACATTCTGTTTACCAAACAGAAATAGCACGCAAGGAGCTTGTAGCAGGTGTTCCACTTTGCTGTGCTGCAGCAGTGTCCCACTTGGCCACCGCAGGCCACACGCCAGCAGTGGCACCTCTGCAGAGCCGATGCTCCAGCTCATAGGACAGCTCCAGAGCTGAGGCACAGCTGGGCACATGAACGGGTTCAGAATCCAGTGCTGTGTAACCAAAAGCTGCTGCTTCTGAAAAGTTAGTGGCTGGGGAGATATTTTCCATTGCAATTACATGATGCTCTTCTAGTTTTGCATCTGTGTTCATGAATATACTGCAACTCAGTGCCAAATTGCAACTGTTCTCACAAATATTCCTTTCTAGCCAGAGACCGAGTACTTTTAAAGCTGGTCTCTGGTCAGGATCAGGCTAGTTCAGTTACTATTCTTAATTCTGGGTCTCTATTACACAAGCCCACACAAATACTTCAGCCCAGAGCCAGGAATTCCCCTTAATTTTCCATCACCTCAGCCTGTACCATCTGGTAAATAAAAATACAGAGTCTCTCATCTTAGAGGAGCAGTTTATCTAGACATGGATTATAACACTTTCTTGCTATGTGTCCAGCCTATGGAACTTCAGTCTCATTCACCTTCCTGTTCCACCTGGGAAATTCTCCTTTTCTCCTGGCTGGGCCTAAATGTTGAGATGCCTCCAGAACAAGACTTTCAACAGCAAGTTCATAGCCAAGAATGCAGTTTATCTCACAAAGAACCACGGGGATAGCCCCGCTGTTTTGTCCTTGCAAGACTACAACAATAAGCAGCCTCTTACTGGAAGGTTTACAGAACTTAACAACCACAGAAAACCTACTGCCACCATTCTGGACCTGAGAAGGATTTATTCTAACACAAAGTAGCCTTTCAGACCATATACCAGTAACTTTTTAGGAAAGTAGTAACAGCTTTTGTCAAATAATATGTCAGCCTTGCTAACTGCACAATGAAATAGGAGAATGTTTAGGGCTTTATTAAATGGCCCAAAATCTACTCTCACAGTTAACAGCTATTCAAAAATATAATTACAAATTTCTCGTAGTCAAGTACAGCACAAAGATATTTTTTCTACTGCTTTTCACAGATCTCAAGATCACAAAGCTTTTACTCAAAACTTGAATGCTAAGGTACTGAACTTGCAGGACAGTGGTGCTTAACAGATGAACATGTATCTCTGAATGACTGCAAAACAAGAGGGAGAGAACAGTCTAAAAGTGACTTTGCTATATTTAGGAATAGCACAATCAATACAATACAAACATCAACTCCACAAATATAACTCAGGTTAGTCGCCAATGCCTGAAGCCAGTACATCTGCAGAGAAAAGAAAAGTAAGTAAATAAATAAATAAACAAACAGTTAAATCAGCCTGATAACATAAAGGGAAAGATTCCAGTAAAAGAATTTGCCAGGCACAGAAGAAATGCTTTCTTTATTTTGGGGGAATTTACCAAATCTCTGCACAAGTTTAGCAATCTCTTAGCTGTTCTTCACGTGTTTACTTTGATTTTGCTTTAGTTGCTGTGAGACTGTTAAGCAGCCAAAAACATTAAGGTGATACCACACACGGGTGCAAAGTGACAGGAAAAAAAAATAGTTGCAGTCTAACAACCTCTACAGACAAAGTAACTGACTTTGCAGCTCAGAGGGAAATGTTGCATTATAATCTGGATGCAATCAAATCTCTAGTGGGTTTGTAAATCATTGCTAAGAATAATCTGTCTGGTTGTTTACACTACTTAGAAGAATACTGGTGTCGACACCCAAAGTTTGATTTCCATGTTGGCCTGAACTTTTTCTTCTGTAACTGTTCACAGACAAAATTCTGTCATCTCTATTAGTCAGATCTTCTGGAATAGTCAAACACTGAAGTTATTAGGTCTCCACAAATCGTAAGTTATACTTCCTATGTAGAAAAGGAAGAAAGAAAACATATACCACTGGACTGAAAGACGTCCATGGAAACAGTATTGTGGGGTTTTACATTTACTGTGTTACTGACTTCTGCATGGTATTCATGGTGAAAAATCCTACAAACGTACATGCCCACGAAAACAACAGATTTGACTACTACAGTTTGGATGTGTGGGGGTTTTTTTTTGTTCTTGTGCTTTTTCAAACTAAAAAGTTATCATACAGTATTAACCTCTACCAGCTAGTTTTGATGTTTGCAATTTTATCCACTGGAAGGAAAGAGAAGGAAAACAACAGTTGAAGGCATCTGTTTCCAAATGTTTGATTGGATATGGTTCAAAGAGCCTGCAGTCCAAATCTTCAAGAAGAGGTGCTCTTACTAAATAATACAAGTCCTTTGTATATGATCTTGCACCTGCTCTTTTCAGTGGAAACCACATTTATACTGTTGTTCGCTTTTCGATGTTTCTGAGCCACAGCAGCCAAGAGTAAGGAACCTAAAAGGTGCTCCCGAAATGCAATACACGTAAATCCGTTGCTGTGGATGGTTGAGAGTGACTAATTCAGTGCATTTGAAATTAGTAATTGTACTTACACACTCTGAGTTTCTAAAGCCATTTTTTTTTTTTTGCTGGTATTACAACCAAACTAAATTTAATGTGGAACCACGTTTTTGTTGTTCCTGCCATTACATAGGAACAACATTTGATATGAAGTCAGCTAAACAAATACATGCACCTTCCTATCTTCATTATCTCCATTCATCCCTGGGCATTAAATTGATATTGCTATAATTTATTTCTGTATATAGATGGAAGTTCTTTTATAGCCACTAGATCAAGCTTCAATGTTTACGGCAAAAGGCTTTTGAAACTTAGCTGTCCTTGAGTAAGATTTGGAAACCTTGTGGTCTGTAGCCTCCACCTCCTCTCACTGAAGTTAACCCCTAGATCCAGGGCACTGTGTTCAAATAACCAAAAGCCACCTACATTGCTTCCTTATATTTCTCACTTTTTGAACCACAGTAGTATGAGTAGAATACCAGGGAGAGAATACAAGTATTTCCAAATACTCAGAAGTAGGCTCTTCTCAAGAGCCCTTATTAGTAATCCAGCTCTGCTCCCATTGAAATTACTGAGACTTTTATCACTCTCTTGGGGGGGAAAAAAAAAAAGGTTAAAAAAACTAAAAATAAAAATCAGTGGCTCAACTAAGGACATATTACATACTTCTGCAAAAGTTTTCCTGAGAGGCCAGTGAAGAGTTTCATCTAATCCTTCCCTGATGCTGTTTGCTTTTTTGCTTACTCCAAATGTTACCCAAAAGTTCTGACATCTCCCGTGTGCCATAGCCACTTTCTTCTTATGGCAGAAGAATAAGAATCTTTTCCTCTGGTGAGGAATTACCAAGGGAAACAACTGATGAGCTTTCCAAATGAAGACAATACTTGGTGAAGAATTGATGAGGGTTACTAAGCCCTAGAACAACAAAACCAATCACTTAAGACAAATTTCAGAGTTATAGCATTTGTTAATTTTAAGCATAATTAACTTGTGAAACTCATCTGGCCTAAGAAGCCATGATATGACATGCTTTAGCATGCAACAACATGGAGTTGTGGCTGTGTACCACAAGCAGAGCCTAAATGTAAAAAGACAACACACAAAGTTATATTTAAATCTATTTCAGAGAAACTATCTGAGGACATAGGTAAGAGGGTATCTGTATGCACATTAAAGGTTCCTCACACGTAAGAACAAACTTTTAAAACAGTTTTGTTTATTTGTTTAGTACAGAGAATTCCTGCAAGGGAGACTAATATTTATAACAGTGCTAGTCAAAGTATTCATTCTCTATTCCCAAGATCATCCCTCCAACTGAGGAAAGTAAGAAACAAAAAGCTCCATCTGCCAAAGCTAGCCCAAATTGTTTCTATTGTTGATTTCTTTTGAAGTCAATGATACTGAAGCCTTGGGCAAATGCTTACCAACCAGGTCTCCCATTTTAGTTTTCCGAATAGCTATCCAAACAAGGTTTTGAGCTTTATAAACAACTAAGCCTTTACAAAGAGAGTATGTTTTAAACTGATCCAACTAAATTGTGAACAAGACCAAGTATTACTCAAGTGCCGCCTTTCAAAACGCAAGAGCTGAAACTTTTGATTCAGATTTGGAAGAGCAGGGCTTACTGGTGCTCAAGAGGAGGCCCCAGACAGTCATGCTTATTTTCTCCTCCACTTTATTTTATAAATGCATCTAAGAATCACTGGGACTGGACCAGCAACTATGGAAAACAATCAATACCCATCATCACCATACACAACGCAAACACTAGAAATATGCACATAAATCATACATATGGTTCCTATGATACAGGCCCTTCAAAGTGAGGGTCTCTGTTTACACGCAGTACAACTCCTATCCATCAGAGCAGCTTATGAGCCCAACAGGCATTTAAAGCTGAAAATGTTCCTACCCTGAAAAAGTAGCCTTTTATTAAACAAGGCAGCAGATCACTCTGCTATTGATTTGGGCAGAGCAATCCTCTCAGAAGCATTCATATCGTCGTTTGGTTTTCAAAACTTGGGGAAGCGAAATTTAATTTTCATAGCCCTTAAACACTTACTAAGTTTCTAATTCCAGGACTCAACCTTCCTTCCCCATTTCCTTAAGAGCTTTTTCTAAAATGAAAAGTGTGGACTGCAAACTTCTTTTGCAGAAACTTTCTAATGGAAACACCAGCTTCCTTGCACACCAGTGCACACACTCAGATATATACAAGTTGTGGCAACATGTCATAGAGGAATTTCACAGCATCACATACTTCTTCCACCATCTCCCTCAAACACATTAGTTAACTTTATTCTGTGCTCTTAAAATTTGTGACATTAGACACTTGAAGCTAAATGAAATACTGAAATATATTAAAGTACTGCAGTGTTGAAAACTACACAAGAAAGAATTCTTCTGGCTATTTTTGGAGAACCAGAGATGGAAAGTGCAAAAGCCTGGTTTTGGGTTGCATTCAATTTTCTTTATCCTTTTTCAGATTAATTTAAGACAATGGAAATAAGCTATATACCTTAAGAGTTTACTCCCAGATGGGAGACTGTCAACTACTTACTGTACAGTCAGCAGGACCTACCAGCTCCTCACTGATCCTATTTAATTCATCATGTTATAAGAGTGCACACACTCTTTATGCTTTACAATGGAAAACCTAGATTAAAAAAAAAATGAAATCCCCCATGAGCATCCCAACAGCAAAGAATACAGTTTAGCTCAGCCACATTGGTAAAATTAGGTAGGTAATTTTGCTACATTGCTTTTTTATTTACTGCCTATCAGAGCATACCTTCCTTAAAATATATTTACATTTCCCCCCCCCCCGAAAAGTTCAACCCGCTCACACTGAATGATTTTTACTGCTTACACACAAAGAAGAAGTATCTGGGAGTAGTCTGCCTTTGGGTATACAGATACCTTGGAAATCAAATCAAAGCGAGATCTGATATTGGGGGGTGTGTGTGTATATATATATACAGAGAGAGAGAGAGGCTATTACTCACACCTTGCTATGATAATATGACTTGGCAAACACAGAGGGTCAAATGCCTCTGCTCTCCCCTCTCCATATTGTGCTGCTATAATTGGTTACCAGCAATGTGACATAGAAAAGGTTTGTACATTCGCACTCTGCTGGCACGTGTCCAGGCAAGGTCCGGGGAGGGAGAGCTTCCCAAGAGTCCCTGCTGGACACACACAGTTGGAAGAAAACCTACAAGACTGAAGATTAGCAGTCTACAAAAATACCTCCAACACCCAGACTGTGCTGGCCAGCTGAAAAGCTCGTCCCAAGATTTCGATCCAGTCTGTCCGACACCAGACCTGGCAGTGCTCGAGGCCAGCAGCACGGCTCTGTTTGCAGGCTGCTTAGATAACAACTGTGCAGCCAAAGGATGGACTGGGAGAAGCTATTTTAAGTTGCAATTACTAGTTCATACGTTATCAAAAGAGCCGGATGAGCACAGTCATTGCTGCCAATAGCTTCCTTTTCTCTTCTGAAAGAGCCACAAGGATTTTAGTCATGGCAACTAAAGACAAAGTAAATAGCACCAGGTGAAGAGTTAGGTGCACACTGCTGCTGCTACCACCCCAGTGAACTCCAGTACGTCCCATTCTTTTTTCAGGCAGTCCTACTGAAACAGGTGTGAAGAACATCTCTCTTTTTTTCTTGTAGACGTACTTAACCAGGCTCTTTCCTACAGAGGATCCAACAAACCCACCGTGTAGTGGCAGTGCTCAAGACAAAGGACTACACAAGCAGCCCTCTCTCTTCAGCTGAGGGCTGGGTAACCACAAATGCACATGGAGGGTGGCAAAGAACTTTGCACTTTCAAAGCAATCACTGAGTGGCCGGGAAAAATGTTAGAAATCACAGCAAGAAGGAAAAGCAGCACTTCTGCACATCAGGTGAGGCAGAACATCAGAAGGGGTTAGAAGCAAGATGATGGAGCACGAGGTCTTCTCCCTTTGCTACACACAAACTAATTTCAACATGAGACCAAACACTAACGTCAGAGACAATATTAAAAGTCTTTGTCACAGCACAGAATATTCCTCAGCGGGCAAGGTTAAGTGTTGAAGGACAGCCTGACCTTGCCACAAGTTTGTCTGAAGTCATAAGGCTGAATGAGGAAGTTTGGCATAGATAAGTAAGTTTTAACTTGCATGAATCCTTACACAGCTACACCTTGGCAATGGATTTCTCTTAGATCAGTCACACAGCAATTACTAACAGCAGAGACTGATCATCATAAATTTTATGCTCCCATACTGGTGGCACCCACAGTTTAGAAACAATGGTCTCATCAATCCTCTAGACCCACTACTGGATATCAAATACAGTATTTTCTGACAAGTATTTACTGAAATTAATTTTAATGGGATTTTATAGACCACCTGCAATCATTTACTGCAGCCTTTCAGAAGTCAGACATTATGTTACTTTGTTTTATTTACCATTGAAAGTTTCACATACTCTTAAAAAAAAAAAAAAGCGGTACCCAGCCACCGCTGAGAGGTAAAGAACTGTATGCTTTCCAGTTTTCTAAACTAGATTCTGGAATATCTTCCTACAGTTTTGGTAACAAATTGTTGCAGAAGCTACAGTGAAGTTTTGTCTTTCTCTAATACTTACATTATGATGTTTCCCACCCCTCTTCCTGAAAGGAAACTCACCAAAAAGTTGCAGGATTTTAATTTTTTTTTTTTAATCTGGCAAGAAGATGCTGTTCTAAGACTGTGCCACACACAAACTGGATGAGCAGCCAACTGCTGAGTGGGAGGCTCATTATAAAGGGCCATTTGCTTGCCATATGTCTCTTTCTTCTAGACAGACTAATGCTAGTCATTAGAATTTTAACCAGAAATGCAGATTAGCAAAGCTACTCTTTGCTAAAATGGCACCAGAAATTTTCATAAGCAGAGTATTGAGAGCCACTCGGTGCTCAGAGCAAGTTACCAGTTTGACAGGGGAGTCCTGATCCCAAAGCGGGCTTGGCAGAACGCCTCATCCTTGCAAGGCTGGTGTTTCCTGACCTCCCAGTGCGGAGCCCTTGTCCCTCCATCTCTTCCTCCTGCTGCCAGTCACCACCACCCATGCTGCTGCTGCTGTTGTCCCCTACTTCCCCCTCCACCAGCATTTCCCCCTCACTCCTCTCCCTCCCTACCACTGCCCTAACACTCCCACGGCCAGCAGGATGACTACAGGAGTATAAGCTGACGAGATCAGCCAAGCCTGTCTGCCATTTAAAAGTCTGTGCACTTTGCTCCCAGCTTAGGAAGTCAGCACAAGCACATCGCTCCCAGCCATCTACCCAGGACAGCTCTTGCAGGCCTTTGGATCCACTAGATCCATTGGACCCTTTGATACCTTTGTGTGTCTTTAGCTCTGTGTGTACTGACACACCAGTAGACAAACACAGGTAACCCACAGGCAGCCACAGACCTCCTGAAGTGGGACAGTGGTCAGTCAGCAGCAATCAAATTGAAAAAAAAGGAAAACAACCAACCAATCCCAACCCTTAGGATTTCAAGTCCGTCTCAGTCTTTTTTCAGACTCAGATAAAGCAGTTTTTCAGATAGGAACATATGCATACTAGATCTTATTATAAATGTCAGTCTCTCTTCTATTTACATACTGTTTTAAGACATTACCAGTCTGAACTCAAATTCAGGTTCTCTGTTGATTTTATCTAGAAAGTTTGTCTAAATTCACTTGTTATGTTTCTATAGCAACTCTCCTCTTGGAAGGTTCAACAGCACTACATAGAAAAAATATGATACCATGAACAGTTATAAGTACTGACCATTTTCCCCATCCAAAATCCCACAGTGTCTAGTGAAGCCTAAAGCTGATTTAATATCATAAAGCAACTTCATTCCTACTTAGAGTATTTCTCATCCCACACCCCAGGACATGCTGTAGCTCTTCTCCTGCACTGACTCTGAGGGACACATCCTTCCCAGCAGCTGGTTCTGGGTTTCTAAACCACACTTGTAAGAATCTCTCAACTCAGATCCAAGAATCTAATGCAGCACTACTTTGTTTTTCTTCTATTTTTGGCAATGTCATTTGTGTGGCAAATGTCTTAATTCTCCCACATACTTTGAACCCTAGTAATTAATTTAGCAGAGACATAGTAGCTAAAGAACTGGATTATTCAAGTCACCCTGCCTATCCATCTCACCGCTGTTTCACTTTTCCCATCAAGCTTCACAGTGATACCACTTGGCCTATACAGACTTTACTTTTTGAGTCTGGAATTGCAGAGGCACATGCAGCATTTTATCAGAGACAGCTTTCCCCAGTCAGTACTTTTTGCTGAACACTTTCTCCTCCACAGACACACACCTCACACTTGCCTATGCTCAAAAGGTTATTAATAGTTTAAAAAATTAAATAAAATACACAAACCAAACCAATTATTCTGGCAGAACACAACAAATGCACTTCCCATGATTTTGATGAAGACCTTCAGGTGGGATCTTGCACCCTACTCACACATCCCTCTTCCTTTTTGAGCACATGTGCAGCCATCGTAACAAAAATGGGACCTTTCACATGATGAACTGGTCCACACATAGCAAAAGAAGATCAGGTAAGTGCCACAAAACAAGGCAACAATGAATAGATGCAGCCGGTTTGAATTATTTCAGCCACTCAAATGCAGCCAGCCAGCCTTAGCTGGCTATTTGCAGTCCACTGCAATACAGAATTCATGTGAGATGAACCGGAAAGGTTGAATTGATGACAAATATTTAAAGAGCGTGATGTCAAGGTGCCTCCCCTGAAAAACATAACCTTCTTAACACGTTGATTTAAAAGGTTTCTTACTCTACACAGGCTATCAACCATCCAAGATGACAGTAGCATCTGTCAGTGCTGTAGATTTTGTGACAGGTGGCTCAGCAGCCTGGCGTTCCTAGTTTGAGGACATTTATGAAAGCCCTCTTACAGCATACAATGGATTTCCTTCTTTGCCCCTGCTCCACCTGCCTTTGGGGTCAAACTGCACACTTGGGTTCAACGGAAGAGTTGAGTCTCACCTGCAGTAAAGGGAATGAATGGAAGACAGAGCTTCATGTCTGTACATAAATCTGCGAGAAAGTAAGTACAGGCTTTCAGTTTCTCTCTGTTGCACAGGTCCTTGAGAGCAAGATGTTAAATAGCCATGTTCCTCCTACCCAGGTAGTAATGGTCACCTTTGCTATTAGTGTTAATAGCTCCCCCCCGCCACTGAAACAAGTTCGTCTCTGCCAACTGCGAACAGAAAATCTCTGCACAACAGCCCACGACAGAGGAAAAAGCCAGTTTTTCCACTTCTTTAACTTTCAAAGCTCACAGAAGTGCCTCTCCCTGACACAGCAGAATCACTGCCTTGGATCACAGGCTAAATTAAACACACAAATTACATTCTCCATATAAACAGTTATACATGACTTAAATAGCACAGTTTTATTTTCCTATTGGCACCAATTGGTACAGTAGTTCAGTCGAAGCTTAGGACATCAGTGATGTCAGTTGCTTTAATTGGCAGCACTGACGTGACCAGCTCTTGTTCCCAGACATGAAGTGTGCTGGTTTCCACAGGGAGGATGCTGACCGAAGAATCCCTACCACACTTCCTAGCAGTTGTTTTGAGCAGCAAATGCTGGCTCCAGCAGAAGAAAAAAAAAAAAAAAGAAAAAAAAAAAGTCATCTGTTTGGGTATCCAAAAATTCACAGGATGATGTAATCCTGTGAGACAAGATTTCTCTGCAGCTCCCTCCCTAAACACACATGACCTATCAAAACTCCTGCTCTACATTCCTGCCAGCTGGGTTCTGTATTTACAGAAGGGAAAGACATCAATAATTTTTGCCTTGCTTGTTTGCCATGTTAGCTCAGTTGTAACAGTTCCTCCTCCAGCCCCCAGAAGGAAAAAGGACAGTCTGTCTGAAAGAGATTTCATAGACTAATTATAGAAAGCTCATGGCAATTTCTTCCCTCACAAATTCCCATGCAGATTTAGTCCATGTAACAAGTCATAATATCAGTAAAGGAAAAAGTGGGGATGAACTTGAAACAAAGTGAAGCCAAAAGCAGAAGAACCAAGCAAATGAAAAGAAGTGTGCAGTAGCCCACAACCAAATTCTCCAAGCATTAATGACTGTACTTCTTTGCCAGAGTTTTCATCAGCTACTAGCATGAACTATGATGCAGGTAAGAGTCATGGGACAGTTGCATTGGTGACTGCTTCATTCCTAGCAGTCACATGTGCTTGCTTTCTTCTGCACCTGGTACTGTGTACGAAAATTCATGCAGTGTTATGTAAGAGATTAACAAAAGGCATCATTGCCCATATGAACCATGTACTCAAAATATACTACTTTTCAGAATTTAATAAAAATTCTTTCCCCAAGTTTGCACAGAAGGGAAAGCATATTTTTTTAATTGATTAAACATAGCCTTTACAACTCCCTTCTCTTTATTCTTTTCTCCCATCAAGGGATAACTTCAAGGCCAGATGGATGGTGTTAAAAATGTAAAATTCCTACTTTAGGAAAACTGGTGTGAAGTTTCAGATTGCAATTACAGACTACAGGCTAAGAGACCCTCTGAGGTTTTTAACTATCCTTAAAGACTTTTAACTGTATGGTTTTCTACAGGCCTGTCAGGGTAGGCAAGGGGTGAAGCAGATTCTCACTTTATTCACGCCTTGTTCAATGCCTAGAAACAGGCACTGTTTCCCTGCCCCAACCTTGCTGCCAGGAGCTCACCAGCTGGGTAGGCTGCAGTGTTCATGCAACTCCTCCCGGCTGAATTCTGAAGATAGACCTCATGATAGAGGAGAACAGCTGTCTCTTGGGAACTCAGGAGCCATATTTCCAATTTCCTTGTAGCTAGCGCTAAAGGTAGCTTTAAATCGTTAGAAATGTGGGATCAGGCCGGAACCTTGAGTGCAGCGCTGAATACACCTCAGATTCCCAGTGGGAATCAGCCCTTTTGTCTCAGCTTCCCACTGGTTAAGCTCGGCAGCTTTTAAGACCTTCTCCCAAGCACTTAAGTCTTTCTAGCATGATGCAAATGAGCCCAGCACTCCACTGTACCAGCCAATAGCTGAGGCAAAGTAATTCAACCAATGCCAAGCAAATCCTGTGTGATTCAGGCCATCTCCCAGTCTTCTGGGAACTGGTTTCCTGGCTGCTATTCTACCCTTCCCTCAGTTGCAATCTTTCAAAAAGTCATCCTCCCCAGTTAATTTCTTTTGTACGAGCCTCTAGAACTTTTTCCTAATTGATGCAACTCCAATCGGCTTTTTTGCTGCCCATGGAGATCTGAAAAAAGCAAACAAAATGAAACAAAAAACCCCACCACCACCTTACAGTGAATGCTTGTAAGGTCACAGCTGAATTTCAGCAAGTTTCAAGTTTGCAGGCTGTGAGTAACAGCCAAGAACTGTGTAAGTCTGAGAGAAACGTGATACTTGGAGTCATCAGCTGTAAAAGCTGCAAGTTTTCCCTCTCTCTTCCTACTTCCCTTCTCACAAATAAAACACAAAGTTCAACACTGAGGCAAATTTCAGGGTTTTTCTTTTTAAAACAAGAGTAAGATTATACTTGTGCCGAAGTCAAAGCAGAGGAGAGCCAGAGAGCAAGATAGCTGTATCTAAAAGCATCTACCTCTTCCCACCTAGTACGTCACTGTAACAGCATTGAAAAATATCACTGTCATCACAAGCTTTTGATCCCTTTCAGGCACCAAGCAAATCCCATGCAACCAAGCATATTTTATGGTAGAACTGGTGTCTACAAACCACAGACTCTTACTCCAGGTTAGAAAGCAAGAGAGAAAATTCAAGTATTTTCTTTACATGAACTTCTGGGACACAATTAGACTTGTCCTTCATTGCTTGGAATATTACTACCCTGTGAATTAATCCTACTTTTCTCATTACATCAAAGAGCAACAATCTTTGAGGGCTGCAGACTCTTACAGCAGTTCCAGTTTTGCTGTCTGGCCCATCTGAAATATCTGAAAGGTAAATTGGAACTAAAAGAGTGTTGAATGTGGTATCATTAAAAAGCTACATACAAACTTTGATACATCCACCCACCAAACTGAACATCTAGCAAATTCTACAAGTTCTGTAGGAGATACCAGAAATCTCTCATAGACATAAGGCTGTATATACACAAAGAAAGAATCAGTTTCACAGTCTGCTGATTTTAACTTATGAGGATGGTAACTTTAGGGAAACTAGACACTGTGAAAAAATCTATCTGGGTCCAGAGAAATGAAATCAAAAGTGAAAGATTCTCAGCAGTGCGACCTGGTGAAGAATTGCACAGCGTTGTTTCACTTGACACTAAATTTCAATAATCTCTCCACACTGAAAAGGTATTGCTGATCCATAGCTTCCATGCTGGGAAGCTGTCAGCACACGACTCTAGAAGAAAGGGGTGGGGGAAAGGGAAGACATATGTATACTTTCCTTAATAGTTATAAAACAAAATATGAAGTAGACAAGATTCTCCAACACAGGTGATCTAACAAAAGGGGAACATTTCACTAAAATTAGGTAAAAAGCTGCTGCTTCACCAGACTGGCTAATAGGGGGAGATGAAAGAACAGGAAGAACAAGTGCACCCAGAGATGCAAAAGAAATAAGCAATTTTTGCCAGCAATCTCATTGACTGCATTTTGATTCTGCAATTTGATATTGTACTGAAGATCAATGGAGAAGTGTTTGCCAAAATTTAAATGGGCACAGAGAGTGAAATAACAAACAGACGGGACCATGGGAAAGTCTGACAACTTTAAGGTAACTCTGAGGAAAAAAAAAAAAGGAGGAATATGGATATTTGCTTGTATATAAGAAGAGCTCATCCAGTTTTTCAAAGTGACAGGTCTGAGAAGTCAGGAATATGAAGAATTTCCAGACTACAAAGCTGTGATTTCTTAGAATAATAAAAACCGAATTCTTTGTAGGGAAAAATGAGGTAGTAACAAACTAAAATCAAGTCCATAAATATATTTTAAAGCACAAACATTTCCAGAAAACTATGTAATGATGCTATGTGGGCAATTACAAGTATTACAGACATTACTGATCTGAGAGTTGAGGAGGCACAAACTATTCAATAAAATGAATGCCCTCACTCTCTCTGCAATATTCAGGTGCTACTTTACAATCAGACTTTTAAATGAATACCAAATACTCTTTCTTCTACGTGTTTATGGGGAGAGAAAAGTTGCAGTTCTCAAGAAACTTCACACAGTCAAGTATTCAGAACTACAGAAGTCATATCTCTCTTTTAAAAGCATGAAGGCTGTACACTGGTGGTAATGCTTTCTTTTATCAGAAGTACTTGTGAAGAAAAGTTTTCAGACCTCCAGTTGCTTTTCAGATGCACAACCCTTTTCAAGGAAAAAAAGAAAAAACAAAACAAACCTTGAGTACTGGGGGGGTTAAATGTGTGGGTAGGTTGTTTCCTTGGTCTTCTTCTGAGGATATCCATTCATTAATCATTTACCAGCCCATGTACACATGGCAGCCTGCCTCTCTCAGGAGCATTACATTCAGGCCCTGCTCTCTAGAAAGTGATATTCAGCTGCAGAGCACAAAAGCCCAAGGAGAACTATGTGATAGCTCGGTGCCAGGTTGAGTTCAAAGCGAAATACAAATTAAAGTGCAAAACATTTCGTATCAGGGAGTGGTGTGCCTGTTGGCTGGAAAGGACTCACCTAAGTTCTCTACTCACTTTTCTCTCTAAGGCAGTGTCCCTCCCTGCCTTAGATCTCACCCACTCCTTTGAACTTGAAATTACCCCATCGGAGCTGTGCTGCTCAGCTCACTCAGAAGAACAGGCATAGCTTTCCCTGGCACCACCCGCTCTTCCCAGGGAGGCAAAGCCCCGGACAAAGCGCTCTTTGTCCAGCACCACCTTCCTTGATCAGCAGACATCATTAAATTGCATCTGAGGGAGTGGAGAGTCTGAACTGAACTTAAGCAGGCTCTGTCTCCAAAGTAACACAAGCTGGCAGCAGATACCATAATGCTGACAAGCAAAGGATGTGTGCCAGTCTGATGCTTGCTCTTCTCCCTAGGGCCAGGAAGAGAGCTCTACAGCAAACTTACAGAAGACCCAACATACTATAAACATCTAAGAGTGCTCAGCATCACCGAAGCAAAAATCTGAGCTCTTCCATACCTTCCAAACCAGAATGCAGCAGGTTCAGGGTGGCTAATGAGAAACAGCAGCTGCTGTCACTGTCATCATCTCAAGACAACTGGCAGATGCCCAGCTCAAACCATGCTCTCCTTCCGCAGTGTCCAAGGGATGGGTGTTCCAGAATGGACAGCAACAGGCCCACAGGAATGGCCAAACTGTGCCTTGGAGACAGCCATGCCTTTGGACCTGAGAGAGAGAGACTTCTGCAGCTACATGTTGCCAAATCTCAGGGAGCTCTCCTGCCCTCCTGCTGCCAAGGCAAGTTCACTCCTGAGAAGACCTGCAGAGAGCATCTTCCTCCGTGCTAGCAGGACACGGGGAGGAACGGGCCCATCAGGCACCGCTCCGTGACTAACAAATCAAACCCGTACAAACAGGTTTCAGTGAGGTGTTTGTTGTACACCACTTCCAACACCAGAGAAGGGCCTTCTGACTCATTTCCATCCAAAACCCCACCTGGGGAAGGTTCACATGACAAGGTTTTATATTTCCTCATTTAAAAGACATTAAGAAAGCTATCAGCACACTTAGGTAAGCAACCAGAGCAGGGCACCAGTGATTACTCAGTTTTAGCAATTGCACACCTTCACTCTGTGATAGAGAGGTGTGAGTTCACAGGAATGTTTTCAACATCCCAGATGTGTTACAGTGTGGCACACCCTGGAATAGGGTGTTACTTTCTAATATCTTTATAGAAGTATTTTTGTTATTAGTTGCCTCCTATGTGCACACAGATGGCAGCAGAGACATAAGAGGCATTCTCTCCAAGCTCTGGGCAAAACTGAGTAGAAGAATACAGAAAAAGAAAAGGATTTTTACATTTGCGTGTTTGTCTTTTTTTTTAAACATCATCTCAAAGGAACAGCCTTCCTCACAGAATGGAAAAAGCCAAACAGACAGCTGAGAAAATGAACCATCAGTTGCAACAACAGAGACAAGGCCCTAAAAAATCCCAGCATTAAAAGTCCTGTTATGATTTGATTAAACATGGTAGTAAGCATCTGGGGCAAAATGACCTAGATGCTGCCAACCCATCCCAAAGTACTTTTTCTTTCATCACATGCACTCACCAGCATTAGCATCGCCTTTGAAAGAAAAGACTGCACTGTGCAGGTGGGGGTATGCACACACTCCACAGCCTTCTGTGCCACCTTTCCTGTACAGTAGGTTTAAAGCAACCACATCCAACTTGATCATCCACTTTCACATCAATAATCTGCACACAAACAACTGTGGCCACGTAGCACAGGCATTTACAACAGACTGAACCCAAGTCATTTACAGTCAGAGCAGAACACCTCTGCGGTTTGAGCTGATGACTCCTCAAAAACACTTTTAATAGTTTTGAGCTGTAGAGTCCTGGAAGGTAATGCAAGAAGAGTCAGACAACAGACGAGGGCCACAGTATTAAAACCCTGAGAGAGTGTCTTCAGTGCCTTTCAGTTATCACAGAATACACCTGAGATGTGGTCACCAGCATATCCCCGGCACACACTGTCCTATGCGGAACCTCTGCAGAAGAATGAAAAGTATCCTTCTTGGCAAGCAGCAGCACAGCAGAGTATAATTCTGCAAGGTACCAACATGCCCTGTATCTTCCAAATTCAGATCATAAAACAGTATTTTTCAGAGGCTACTGGGGAGACATTTATCAAGGTAAAGGCTACTGTGACGCCTAAGAAAAACGTAACAGTAATATTTAACATCGGCTGAAGGGTATTGGTAATACACACTTGCTTTTAGAGTAGAAATTAAGGATATCAGAGTACCAGGAACAAAACAAAACTAGCTCAGACAGAGAGCTGACAAGACTTTCCTACAAGTATCAAGTGTGAATTGTGTAGCTGAGGAAAGCAAAGGACACCAAAGGAATGTCCATCTGCTGTGATGGTGTACCTTGGATTCTTGTGAAACCCATTCTTTCACACCAAGGCAGGGCACTATCAGGACATTAATTTTGATATGCTCTGCATTCTATATGCACATGAAGACTTCTGTTGTTTTAAGAGCCAGAAACACATTAGTTATTTGGTTCTAATTACATAAAAATTTGACTTGATGCTACATTAACTTTAATTTTTACTCTAAAGAGGAGCAGACTGGAGAGAGTATTCAAGAGAGAATGGATACACTAACAGCTGTCACATATGACCTTTAACAGCAAAAATTAACCGTGTCTGTCATCACCAACAGAAACAACCAGGGTAGCACTTTCATAGTAGGGAAAGGACCATCAGCAAGACTGTACAACTCAGGTTCCAGTAATGAAATTTCACTTAAATGTAAAATACAGCATTTCCACTCTTTAATAAGGCTTTATTGTATTTGTTTTGTATTTGTTGTATTGTATTGTATTGTTTGATAAGTGTATCAAAACCTGATTTAGCAAGTAGCAAAGTAAGATTTACTTTATGCTCGTATTTATATATATGAGTGATGACTTTGTGGTACTTAAGCCATAGTCTTAGGAAAATAAAATCAGTTCCAGTGTCTCTTCCTGCTCAGCTGTTACAACCAAAATCATGTTGCAATTTGTGACACTGAAATTCTTCTAGGGCTAAAAAAAAACCAACAAAAAACAGGTATTCTATTAAAGCCAAAACAAAACTAGAAAGTAATTTCAATGAACTCCTATGGTCTGTCTCTAAGGGTCATTCTGGTAGGCAGTACATCTTAGCTAACAGAAGTTTAAAGTTTAACCATGCAAAAAGTCAGTCCTGTAATCCAGGTCAGCACCCAGCCTAGCAAGCCGGCTTAGGCAGCTCCATTAAACTTGGCCTCTCCAGCAGGAGTTCTGGATCCCAAGAGCAGTGAACGTGAGGCACTGCACAGTGCAGCACTGAAAGCTCACTCAGTGTTAGCTCATAGATCTCTGTATGGTGCTCCACAGCAGCACAAGTTAATCTTTAGGGTATGGAAGACACCTCTAAGTGCATTTAGATGTTAGCATCCAAGTGCCAAACTGCAGTGCTTTGCTAACTAATCCTTCACATGTGTAGATTCATCTCTCCTTTCATGTAGGCAAGCCCATCAGACATGCTCTGGTTCTGCAAGTTAGCACAGACCATTTTTGTGAAGTTCCTGTGGTAACGCTGGAGCTCATCACGTGTTCACTAAGTGCCCTCACTACGTGGAAATTTCTGAACTTCCAGGTATTTTCATCTCATTAATGAGGGTTTTGTGGCAGGGAACTTTCTTTGACAGCAAAATGTATTTTGCTAACTAAACATACACTCTTTTCCTGCATTAACACAAGCCAGGAAGAAAAGCACATTGACACTTTTGAAGTATCTTAGGAAACAGATTTTGATTTTGCTGGTGTCTGTGTAAATTTAAGATATGAATGAATGGAAGCATGAAGAGTCAGGAAACCCTGCTTAGCATATCTTTGTTAACTTTAAAAGTAAAAAGCCAAGCCTTCAGTAAACCCCTTAAGATCTTCTTTCATGCCAATAACCATTTTATTTTCCGTTCTCCTTCTTCCAGGAATCGGTGTAAGGATTTTAAAACATGGCATTCAGTTTGAAGGAAGTGTTTATCTGTCCACACCACTGGAGCTTATGCAGCCAGGAGGTGTTAAAAAAAAAAAAAATCAATGTTACTCAGCATAAGCACTAGAAACTGTTTATGCTAAGAAAGTTAACTTCGGAGAGTTTTAAAACCCGCATATATTATGACACTGTATGTCATCAGAGCAAAGCTTTAAAATGTATCTTAGAAAAATTAACCTTCCAGCAGTGAACTCCAAGGAGAAGCAGTATCTAAGAAGGCAAGTGGCGTAAGTTTCATCGCTGGAATAGGGTGCATCACTGCAGCTGCAGCACTGGTGTGACTGACACAAAGCAATTCAGCCAGGTCTTGTCCAACTCAGCACACCCTGAGTGCACAGTGTTTTAAAGGAGACTGTAGCTAAACCAAGTACAGTATTCAATTGATAACTGGTTATACGGAAGACTAAGTATAACACTAATCCCGTGTCTTTGTGGCCATGGCTCTTCCCATTCACACTCTCCAGCTTTTGAAAGTTTTCTATCTAGTCCTCTAAGATAAGCACTTCCCACTCACATTGTATTGTTCTATTCAGCTTGTGAACAAGAACACTAAACAGCAGGAAACAGTATTAAAAATAATTCTCTAGGAAAGTAAAAATAATTTGAAATCATAAAATAAATATGGATTAATTGGATCATAGCTACTTGGAACAACAGTATTACTTTATCACCCAAAAAGGCAGACAAAGACAAGGCACTACTGAGGAGCATTACTTAAAAACTGCATTAACTTCATTATGAAGAGTCCCTGGTGTTTAACATGGAAATATCAGAAAATCCCCTCCAGCTTGAGTGTAAAATCTATTCCATCTTTGACCAAACATTTCAAGGCAATTTCAAACCTTCACACTTGTGTCTCCACATTCACACATGAGAAGTGCTGGCAACTCATTATGCTTAAATTGAAACCAATTTCTCTACACAGCGACGTGTTCTGTCAATGTGCTGCTCAATGAAATACATCTATTTAGCAGCCCTGTGAGAAGTCAGTATCTCTTGCTCTGTGACATTACTAGAAAGTTCACTCACGGACAATGGCATGAGAGGCTTAGCTTCACTCTCTCCAATATAGTGATCGGTCTAAGCGGTAGGCAGTTCATTATTTTTGAATTTGTATTTCATGTCAACAGTAGCTTTACCTGCATAATGTACAGGGATTTCTATCTTTGGCCCTATGACGTAGTGACCCTCCTCCAGACTGTGAGCTGTAATTGTTGTCCACTGCCGACACGAATGAATCAGAAGATAATCGCTCTCCCGAAGACCTTCTACAGTTTCTCCTGCAAAACAGATGTAGGGTTTTTTTAAAAAAATAAAACAAACCACACTTAACTGCATGATGAATTAGGAAAACATCACAACAAGCATTTTATTCTTATTGGTGTTTATTTTTTCCAGACTTTTTGATAATTAGAAATTCAATTAAGTAAATTTCAACTCTATATAGTATTTACTTTTGCAACTTAAGCACCTTAACTTCCAGAGAACAAACATAAATCAAAATACCTCAGTGCATGCATACAATATCAGAGATGCAATCCAGATTACTGAGTAGCGGCTCTGGGGCTCCTTTTTCAGCTTTCTGCATAAATACACTTTTCATATTTCTATTTTGGTCTGCCTATCTCACTCAATACAAATGCTTGAGAGGTCCTTTAATTTTTAAATAAAGGAAAAAAAAAACTCAACACATTTTCATATTTTAGAAGAACAGCATCACACTACTATACAGCGGGAACTGGATATCACACTTTCGGATACAGAGATTTCATCTTTGTCATTCTATCCCTTTGCAAACCACTGCTTAATTAGCTATTCAGATGTCTATAAACTTAATACTACCACATAAGAAGGAGAAATGAATAAATAAATAAATAATAGAAATTCATGCATACCAAAGTCCCCTCTCAGACTGAAATTCAAGCAGAAGCCTACCCAGACAATGTGTAGCTCATTTTCTAAGGCACTCTCATACTCTAGTGTCTGTTAAATCCCTCCCAAACACAGCCTGAGATCCAGCTCTCCTTTCTTCCCCTTTCCCTACTAACTCCTCTGCATTTCTGCACAGTGTCCTCCCCTCCTCTACGGTTTGCAGCGCGTGATCAGGTCTAGAGCGCTTTGCTAGGTTTTCCAGCAATTGCCAGAGCCGTCTTAGACAGAGCACTCAGAGTGCCAGCTACACATCTCAAGCATGATATATGAACAAAATTTCACAGAGCAGGAAACTGTTCAGCATATCATCACAGAGCTGCTCTCACACACCTGCAGTCCTGCTCAGCACACTTCTGCGTTAAGCACACAAAAAACTGGCCTTTCTCCAGGCGTCTTTGAAGCAGTCACTTGGACTTTCAGGAACACTCGGTAGACACTAAACATGGGCCAAGAATAATGAAACTTTAAATTTCATTTTCCTTCTCTCCCACCAGCCCTCTGCAGTTACAGCCAAAAATAACGCGAATAGTTCAGCCCTGGAATCAAGTTTGGACAAAACCCATCCCCTTCAGCTACTACAACAAACTGAACTTTCTCCTCCCTGTCCTGATATTCCTAAAAGTCAGTGGAAGAATGAGAATTTCCTCAGCCCGGGGCAGCAGACTTTTCCTCTGTTCAGTCTCTGCAGAGGAGAGCTACATCCCACTGAGCTTTTTTCTTTTGCCCACAACAGGCACTCTTCCACCGTAGGCAACAGCTTCTACACACCCCATTCCTGCCTGATTTCATGCTCCCATTCTATCAGAAAGCACCCTCCTACACGATTTAAAACACAGCAACTGGTGTATGTGAGAATTGTTAGATTCTGAATCAGAAGAGACCATTATGACCATCTGTTCCGACACCCTCTGGCCACAGGATTCGGCTTGTTTCCTCCAGAAACCTGGATTTGGCTAAACAAGGGAGAGATCTGGCCCAATCTGCAGAGTCCAATGGATGGACTTCCCTGGGTCTGCTGTTCCATGGCCTGTTAAACCTTAAAAACATTCCCGTTTTGCACATTTGGGTCTTAAACTTATAACCATGGGTAAACTGCTATGATGGGGGTGTACAGGCAAAACAAAACAAAAAAAAAATTAAGAAGTCAAAAGGTATACAAAGCTCCTTAGTACCAGTTATTCTTGCTCCTATGAAGGTACATTTCTAGGTTTCCTTTTCCACCGTACAAAGTAGCTTCCAGGTAAACAGGACATTTCATGAACTGGTTTCCAGGTGTCTCTTGGACCACATTCCTTGGCAGCCTAGACAGGCAGGCTGCTTAACGCCAGTTCCTGATCCCTGGGAAGCACCACCCCTCCACCCACAGCACACTGGGAAAGGGATCTCATAAAGCCTAGGGAAGAGTGGCAAAATTGCCCTGCAGCACCAGGGAACTCTTTGGTCCCATCCATATCTTGAAAGAAATTCAGATATATTTGCTGAAGGAATTATGCATCTGCTAAGTTTTAGCAAATTATCAGACCTTGAGCATCTCCTGTTTTCGGCTCACAGGGCAACTTCTAATACATATAAAAATTACCTTCAGCTTGCTGCGAAGCTTTACAATTTTGAGGGAAAGGACAATAATAATAACAGTAGCAATAATAATAATAGCAACAACAACAACCGCAACAATAATAATATTATTATTATTAATAATAATAAATGGTGTTACTTAAAACTTATGTTTCAGTTTTGAGAGTTACACTCATGCTTCCCATAATCCGTGGTAACAAGTAATTATTCTGTCCCACAACAAAATCAAACCAATGATACCTAAGGGAAGACCTAGTATTTTACTAGTTTCACTGACAGTGGTGAACAAATTTTGAATAAAATACAAAGCATCTCTGGTATGCTTTTGCTCTGCCTTACAATCTGTAGGTATAATTTCAGAATATTACCTAAAGGGAGGCTGGACTCTACATCCAGGGTTGCAGGGAAATAATTACAGTATGGGTCACCCTTGAAGAATGTGAGGAAGATATTCTCAGGAAAATAAAGACACCCATTATGAAAAGGTGCTTCCAGCCATGGCTCACATCCTGCGATCCGTTTAAGTGGTTGCTCCCCTAAAACTGGGTGGGACAGGTGAGCATAAAAAGAGATGAGTAAGGCAGGCCCAAGAGCGACTACGTAATTGAGTCTGCAGCTGGACGTAGCTGTATTTTTTTAAACAAAACCTCGGAAACCACAATTCTCATTACGCCAATTATTTGCTGCAACCGATTACATCAGAAAAGAATTTTGTGCTTTGCCACAGGAGACTGGAGGAGACAAGGTGAAGCAGATGTGACAGGGAGTTGACATTCCCTCTGGCTCCTCAACAAAGGGCAGGTCCGTCCTTACCAAGCCCTGATCTTTCCATAGGTGAGACAGATTCCTGGGGTTTGCTTTATAGGAAAAGGCTCCTTGTCAGCAAGGGATTAATGGACTCTCAGAAACACCTGGGTAATCATGGGCTCCACGCTATGCAAGGAAAATGTGACTGAGGACAACAAAGCAACTTCTTTCTTCCCTTTTCTTCTACTGTGTCTCCCCTGTAAGACTTGCTCACTGATTTTAAAGTGGTTTCTTCCTGGAGGGGAGGACCTTCCAGGCTGGAGACACCTCTCACCCTTGCTACACGACTCCTGTCCCAGCCCAACCCAGCCCAGGCTTAGTTAGCCCTTTACACTTTTCTCAGCCAAACATACCTTGCAAAACAGCCACACACATTCAGTCTGATTTCCCCCACACCGCAGTAGCATAAGTTATGCAAGCCTTCCATTAATCACATTTTAGCTGTGTGGGAGAGAACTCGGCAGCCCTCACATTCACCAGCTACGCAACTCGGTTCTCACCTATTCAACGCACTCCTACGCTGCTGCTTACATAAAAATAAGATGCCATGAGAAAACAGAGAACACAGGCCACTCGTCTTTAGTAACAGTTTTGTCTCTGACGATCCAGTATGGATTAGCTGCTCTATCTTTTCACCCTCTCCTCCCCACCCCACATGCCTGCAATATAATTAAACCACTACAAAGAATCTACAGGCAAATACTTGTACTGGTCTTTTACCCCCCTCAAATAAAAGTCAAGAGAAGCAATGAACTATCACATGCAATTCCCCACCCTTCCCCAAGTTGCCTACCTCCTTCCAAAATATGAGTCAAGTTTATTCATAATAATGCCCGAGACTAAGACACCCATGATTCACTAGCAGCTCCTAAACCCTAAAGAAAGTGTCAACACCCATCCTTGCCTGAGATTAAAAGCCTCACACCTCTGAACTGAAAACTTAGCCAGTATGTTCCAACACAAGCTGATCTCCCACAAGTACTCTGACCACAATCAGTATTCGGGTACTTCACTCAGCATGACCAAAGCAGCACTGCAATAGGTCCTCAGGTGTTTATTGCAAGTAAGAGTCACTGTAATTTTTTAATTGCATGACCCATTTCTGTACAATTCCTAAAAACCTTAATATTGCCAATACCAGCCTTGTTGAAGGGTAGTTGCAGGGGAAACATTGACCAGGAAAGGAAAATCATTCACAAGTTGATACCATCATTTAAAAAAAAAAAAAAGTAATTGCTTAATCAAGAGTCCCATGCTTATTAAATACTATCTACATTAAATGCCAATACTACTTTAATAATTCTTTCCAGTTCCAAAACTGGATCATCCACATTTGGCAAATCTTGACTCTGCCATTGTAAACACTTCAATTTCAAATTAACAGCTAACAGCTGTAGAAAGACTGATGGAGGAGGAACATGATACCTCCATCTACAAATTCAGTGATGAAATTCTGTTTTCACCTGCAGTTTTTAAGAACCAGGTGAGAAAACAGAGGTCAACTACATGCAGGGACTGAGTTTCTATATGTCTATGCTGCAACACAGAAAGAAGCTCATTTCTTTCGAAAAGACCTCTCTGCAAGTTGTTGCCACTACTTACTTTCTGAAGACACATACATTTTTATTTAGTTTAGCATTTCACAATTCCAAAATGTCTGTGAATTCTCCAAAGCCTCAGGAGCAGAACTGAAGACCACTCCAGTTTTGAAGGGTCTGAGCACTCCTGTCTCCTCTTTGCTTCCTCCTGGATCATAGAATATTTCAAGCTGGAAGGGACGCATAAGGATAACCAAGCCAAATTGCTTGTTTCTCACAGGACTGCCTAAAATGAAACCATATGCCTAAGTACCATCAAGATACTCCTTGAACTCTGACAGGTTTGGTGCCCCGACCACGTCCATGGAAAGTCACTTCCAGTGACCGACCACCGAGCCTTTTCCTAATGTCCCATTACAGTCCACAAAAAAATTCACACAGGTCCCACATACTCTGCTTGCCAAAGACAACAATGACTTTTCAACACCAACCACTAAAGAAAATTCATGAAACAAACAAAAAGAACCAACAACAAACCAACAACAAAACTTTTAAGGTTCTCCTCCTAATATTGAAAAACTAACATTCAGGACACTGCAAAATGTTCAGGCCAATGTGACTCACTCACTCACATCTAACTACACTGCTAAAAATAGGCGGTGATGTGCGGGAATATAAACGTTTTATAAAGCCACACACTTTGTCATTGTGGCTAAAAGTTTGCATAACTGCCTTAAAGCATAAGCTTTGCGTCTGGAGACATTAAAATAGTAGGTAACAAGGTAATTCAGAGAAAGAGAAGTCATCGCATGCAAGGTTCCAGTAAAGTAACAGATTCCATTTACACACACCAGATGAGCTAGATAACCATTTCCTCCTGCCAGGAAGATGGTTACGGACACATTCCACTCATCTCATTCATCACAGAAGACTGCAAAGTGAGCTTAATGCTGTCCCCTGCACATCAGTTCAAGCACGTTGAATTTGCTCTTTCTGGAATGAAAAGGCTTACAGAAAAGAACCAGGAGCTCACAAGAAACTTAAGATGGCTTTCGTGAAATAACTGATGAAAAAGATGCCTGTGAAACCCCAGGGAAAACTCAGCAAGACTTAGGGCCATGTGTTTTCATTAAGCCTGAACACCATCTGCATGCAAGGTAACAGATGCCGTACAATTAAGTGCATCACCCGGACTGTCTTGGTCAGTTAAGTAGGTGGTGATTTTAATTATTCCATCTAATGTTCCATAATCACATTACATATCATCATATAGAAAAATTTCAGCAATATTAAAAATCATGACTGGGTGCTCAGCCAGGTACCTACCAAACCACACAAAAGAATAACATCAACCTTATTCCCCCCTGAGTTTGCACTAACATTTGCAAGGAATGAAGTGTTGATTTGTGCAACTGGAAAAAGAGGTGGCTGGCTGCTCAGGTGAGCACCTATGCTGAGAAATAATTAGCGGAACTGTCAGCATGTGGCTAGTGTTACAAGGGAAGGAGGTTTATCTGGCAACAACTGAAAGCTAAGAGAAAGCAAAACAATTAGAAGCCAGAAAAGAAGTGAGGTTCTTACTTATTCATCATGCTCTCATTGCACTGAAGAGCCCTACTTACACACTATCTGCTTCACTGGGCATGCAGCTTCCCTGGACTTTCCCTAGCTGAGGACCAAACAAGCCATGCATTAAGATAAACCTTAACCTTACCCTACCACATCACAAAAATAAAAGGACAGCCCCACACAGTAAGAAATGAAGTTATAATCTAGCCATTTAAAAAAAAAAAAAAGAAAGAAAAGAAGACAGTATTACAGACTTGCATGGCTCGGTGCAAAGAGATGTTTCGGGTCAGAGGGAGGTCATAGTGCTAGCACAAATATAAATGCCAGCGTTGCTTTTTCATGGCAAAAGAAGGAACCTACAAAACCCGGCACTAGTAAACTAATAAAAGTTGTCTTGTTTTTGGAAAGGCAAATTTGTGCTTCTACAGACATAGCTAGTCACATAGCTCCCACGCAAGGTAACAACTCAAGATTAATTCGATTTCTTTTCATCTTATTGGGAGATCTGCAGAGGGTAAAAGATGAAGCCAAGGCCTCTTCTCAGCACAAAAGCTCGGGGGTAACCCCATCTAAAAATGGGAAGCCCAGCGCCGAGCACTGATGAGACAGCACACCTGAAGAGACCACACAGAGGTCAGAAACACCCAGTGAGCACCTGTGAACTGCAGGCATCACACACACTTCAGTCTCCTTGGCAATGAGAGTCTGGGAGCACCACAGGTACCTGCAAGCCTCTCCAAGGTATGCTCTGCAGTACCACCAGGTGTTAAAACAAGGCTAGGTGCCACAACATTCTTTTGTCTTTTAAAAAATTAAAATAAAAAAGATCAATCATAACTCAAGAGTCATTCTTATTTGAGAGTCTGTGTTTCCTCTCATTGGTGGGCTAATCCTTTACATAATCTTCAAAGGTCTCAGCACTTTGGTTCTTGTTTAGTCAGTTGTTTGTTTGGGCTTCTGATCTCTTAAAATATAACACAACAAAAAACAAGGCACAACATCCACAAAACCCAGCAGATGGCAACTTCTCGTCCCACACAAACCAAGTAAGCCAAAACAAAAAGATGTACACCAGGCTGCTTTGCAAAGAGCATTCACTGTTAATTTGAATTCGGACTCATTTGAGTCACACAGAAGCATCACTCGTGCCCAAGCAGCACTGCACTGAGTATGTTGCTTTCATGGTATTAAGAGAACAAGTTATCTGAAAAACATACAGAAAAAAACCCTCATATTGTTAGCATGGGCAATAAGCTATTGAAAGAGAGCTCCAAGTTCCTTGCAACAGTGCACAGGACAGCTTCCATCCGACTTGCACAGTGCTGTTAACACATGATCCTCCACCACTTCCAGCACTCAGCTGTATTACTGCCACAGCATTTCACTGGCACAACAGCTGCCTCTTCTCCTACAGATCGTTTCACTGATATTTAGAGCTTTCTTCTTTTAAAATGATGAGTTTGGGATTTACATTTTGGGTGAAGAAACAAAAAGTTCTTGCTAAGTCTGAGTATTTAAATTAGGAAAAAAAAATTTATTATTATTTAGCAGGCTGTGCAACCTCTTCTTAGTAGAAATCCATCTGAACTCTGAGGGAGGGTGGAGGGAGAAAGTCAAACCTGTTTTCTGCACACTGCATCATACTGCAGACTATCTGCTGGGTATTTTATCTATGAAGACACACCTCAATGAATGTCAAAGACTAATGAATATTAAATTAGGGTGGTTTACTTGCTTAAGCTTTGGCACCATCCTTTGTTACTGAGTCAAATCTCCATTGAGCGGTTCAGCCTGTCAGTGCTATTTCTCCTGAAAAGGCACTAGTTTATGATGTAGGTCAGCGGAAAAAGTTCGTTAGGTAGAGAACAACATCTGAATTTTCCAGTTTGAAGTAGCAAAGGAAATTTGTAGGGAAAAAATTCACATCATTGTAATGTTCCTTAAAGGAAGGGGAAGAAAACCCCAGAAGTATTTGGCTACATGATGAAGCCCACTTGTAGCAACATTAGACCTATAAAAATTGAATTTTTTTTTTTAATATCACTATGAGTGAACAGATGCTCAGAAGAGTTACTAATGCATAAAATGCCTAATGGCAGAAAAGTAGAAAGAGCATGCAATTGTAGAAAACACTACTACTGAAGAAAAATCTTCTCTGAAAGCCGCTTCATGTTATCAGTCTCACTTTGTTATTCCATACAGACACAAAAAAAGGTTGATTAAAAAATTAAAATCAAGCTGATCAGAGAAACTTCCTTGTTTAAAAGAAAGCATAACAACTTGCGTGGGAGTGTATCATGCAAAGTCTAAATACAGACTGACAGTAAGTTAAAAGGGTAAATACTGTAATTTCTAGGAGCAAATATTGTCGTTTCTGTAAGATAAAAAAACCAAACAAACCCGACCAAAACAAACCCAACCCACATTAAAATTTAAACATCTCAGGGCTATATAATGTAGTGTACTAAATTTTTAATTTAAAGTGGGCAGATTGATTAGGAAAGCCTGACAGTGGTCTCAACTGACTTTCTGTGTCTGAGCATAGTGGAAAAGATGAAAGAAGGCTCTGTACCCAGCTACACAATCTTTTGAGCTTGCAACACAAGGATCTAGAAAAAAATTCCAGTTATATCTAGGACTATTGATAATCAGCCTCACTTTTCAGTTTTCCTTCTTCTCAAACAAATTCCCAAGTAGTTTTCAACACGTGCTTCTGTTTAGTACTTCCATTCCTGCAGCACATTCATTTGTGCTGCTTCCTATAATCTGGATCAACGAGCGTTTCTGTCATGATTCAAACTGCAACTTAACACTCCTCTCTCCAAAAAAAAAAACAAACCCAAAGTAATACTGACTTGACCTTCCATCCACAGCACAGGCTTCACATCTTCCAGTGGGTGAAAAGTTTCCTTTGACAGCATAAGGATTCATATTTATTTTGATTTTAAGATGAGACAATGCAGGAAATGTCCATGAGACTTATCCAATCCCATCCAGCCCAGAGTGCTGCCCAAAAAGCTGCTCATCTGCAGCAAGGTCTGCCACCAGCAATTACACTTGTCTCCACCTTGGATGGTGGAAGGAGGGACACTGAATCTTCTTGCAGCTTCAGGAAGAGCTGGGCAAGATGCATCTACCCAAGAAATAGTTTGTCCCAGATGAAGCCTCCTGACACTGTACACCTTGGATGAAATGCAACTGCTGCTGGTTGCACGCAACAATTTTCAGTTGTCTGAAGAGGGAATCCAGTTTGCTTCACTGACCCTACCTGCTCAGCGAGGAAGGAGTAAGGACAGCAGCACCCTCAGACTGCCTTATATTACTGCTGGGGGTACTTTGTGTATTGATGTAATCCTTCAGCCTCACGGTACTGTGATCAGACTTTGCTCTGGGCAACGATTAAATATTTCACAATCAAGAGAAAGGAGATAAGGCTTTATTTCTGCAATCTCCAATCCCTCTGTAAAAGCCTGATACAATCAAATTGCTTCAATCCAACTGATGCTGAACTTAAGCTATCACCAACTAATACCTAACAGGAGAGCAGAGACTCCCAACCACCTATTCTTTTTCTGCCTGCCAGCAAGAAGACAGATTTATTCCTCTACGATTAGCATTTTGCTATTGGAATGACTGGATATACCAGCACTGTTGCAACAAATCAGCATAAACCATAATCTCATTACAAAGCTATGGGACAGATTAATCCACTGAAAAATCCAGTTTGTTCCAAGGCAAGCTTTTCCCTAGCTGCAAATATACAGAGACAGCATCTCAGTGAGTCTTCAAAAAAAACTGTTTGACCTACTGCAGGGAAGAGAAGAACAAATATTTTAAATAAGCAGTAAGTGGAATTTTGGTGCCACCGCCACTGATGGTAAACTCTGCTGACTTCAGCAATCTCACAGTTTGAACCTTGGCATCTTGCTTTTATTGTGTTCATAAGAAAAGTAGTGAGAAAAAAGAAATACAGAGTAGTAACAACACAGATTTCATTGAGCTTTGTTTGTGTTTATTTCAAGCCTTCAGAACTAACATCCCAGAATGAGAAACCTTACTTTTTATGAATTCAAGCCAAACAAGCCAAAACACATCTTTCAACACAGACTGCTCTTCACTCCCACACGGGGGAAAAAACCACTCAGTACAACAACATCTTAACATTCGCATTCCAAAACAGAGTAACTTTCTGTTGCTACCATAATTACTCTTCTTATTAATATTGAGCACCATCAGATGTAACTGCAGATTTGCTGTATCCTCATGACAGATTTAGTTCTGTGATTGATCAAACAAAACAGTCAAAACCATGGTTACTTACAACAGCCTAGAAAATATCAGCAATTCTTTGAGCTATTCTGATACTCTGCAACATGTATGTATGCCAACTATTAGTGGCAACTATTAATCATGGTAAAAAAAAAGGAAGGAAAAAAGTATCTTGGAATCACTCAATTCCTTAAAAAATGAGATTCTTATGGAAGAAAGCTCTCTGGTTTTGAAGTCACCTAAGACCACAAATCTGAAGCGCTAGGAATAATAGCAAGGAATAACTGCACTTAAAATGGTCACAGGTTAGAAATATTGAGGGGAAAGCTAAGTAACTTTCCATTGCATGCAAGACAGGTTCCAGCCTAGTTTATTGTTACTATTGGGAGTATGAGAAAGGAATTATGTTCATCCCATATGTAGTTAATTTTCCATTTTGAATTCTCATGGCCAAAATCAATGGGGTAAAAAAGTTAAAATACTTTATCTGCCCTTTACAATCAAGGCACCAGGCCTGGAAATGAGGAACACAAAGAGCAGCTTTCAAAAGCAGCCTGATAGGTATAGATAAAGAGAACAACAGTGTTACCTGACCAAAGGAAAAGCACAGCAGCAATGAGACCTCTGAGCAGCTTGCTGCCATCCAAATCAGCTCCTTTAAATACTTCATTAAGAGAACCAAGGTTCTCTTTCATTAGAGGCAGGCATTCCTCATTCTAGAGAGCTCCTGCTCAGATGTGTCTACAAATACTGTGAGGTCCACTGGAGGACACACTTCCAGGTACCTGTTTAGCATCAGGTGCCCAGGTGGAGAAGCTTAATACTTAAGAGGTAGGAGGTCAGCACTTAGCATTGCACTTAACACACCGTTTCTGACTTCCTATTTATGTTCAAGCACAGAAACACAATGGTTGCTTCAGTTGATCAAGCTGGAGGTGGCTGCACACCTTTGCTGCTGCATAAAGTCATGGGTGGTGGTTGGCAGTGTGGTCAGGGAAGCCTGGGTAAAGCTTCCCAGATTTGGGAGGCCGATGAAGAAAATTTTAACCCTACCAACCTCACAGATTTAAGAGCTAGAATTTGATTCCAGATTGCCCTGGCAGACAGAGAAACAGCCTATTCATTCAGACTTTTCCTGGGCACAGCATGAGAGCTGGGGAGCTCTCATTGACAGTTATTTATAATTAGATGATATTTTAAAATAGCATCCAAGTAAACATGCTCTATCCTCTCATTATGTATCCCAAGTCCTAAAGGGACACTATGCCACTTTGTGTTGCACAGCAGTGATCCCTGCTTGAACTTGGGGCATCTTGGATAAGCTCCCAATTAAAAATAAAGTAGCCCAAACGCAGGAGCTTCTCAAGCATGGTTTTCTTTGGCTTTCAGAGAACTCATCATTACAATTTAATTTATCTCTCATCTTTCTTGCAGCCTGGGTTAAGGATGAAATAAAAACAGCTGGAAGTGAACAAAAGTTCAGCTCTGCTCTGAAGTGGGGTTGCCATCTGGCTGCTTGCCCAGCGGCCTGGCCCACGTCCCCGTGCCCTCACAGTCCGAGCAGGCACTAATGGATTGTGCACACACGGCACCCGATTGTTGGAGCTGCCGTTGCCTCTGTATTTCAGCTACGTCCACCCTACCCCTTTTGCTCAACCTGGAAGAATTCAAGTAGCACTAATAAGTGGGTAATGCCTCTTCAGACGTGGGCTGACTGCATACAGGGACAGAAGTATGGATGTTCAACTCTAATTAGGCACCTCTTTGGTCTGCTTACATCCTGGAACAGGATCTGAGTACTATGGGAATATTAACAGGAGGAACACAATCAAAGCAGGCCCTACATCTTTTCTGATCAAGAACAGTCTTAATCCTGAATGCAGTTTATTTCCATTGTTTCACAGAAATCTACACTTAAGCTGTAAAGTATAAAAAGAATGGATTTGCTTTTAATAAAACGTAAGGGACAAGTGAATAACATAATGATAATATCTGATAATATTTCTATCACCTTAAGAAGGCACACACACAACAAAACCCAAAGAAACAACCCACCCTCCTGTGGAAAGAAAGCTTTTATTTTTGGTAAGCAGCATGCAGAACACAGAGTAAACTAAAAAAGCCCATCATGCCTCACTCTTCCCTCGAGGGCACATTTATCTTTGCCCACAGGCAATTTGGTCTTAAGATATTTTGTTATATATTGACAGGAATCCAAATGAAATTTGACATTGCAACCCATAAGACATGCAACAGAAAAATCTCCTCCAGCTTGCCCTACATTCAGCTGCAGCGCTGTTACAGCTGTGCTGCTGGTCTGCAGCCACATCCTGGGTCCAGGGGCTGCAGCAACACATGTGTGTAACTACATTTTGTCTTTTGAGCCCTCTCACCTCTCTGAGTCACACATGTGCCGATGCCTTTTATATTTTCCTGCTATGAGTTTTCTGCTTTACATTCAGAGATTAAAACAGAAAAAAAAAGTCTGACCATAATGAAATGACGTAAGTGCAACTCAGGTAAGATCTCAGATTTAACTCTATGCATGCCCCTTCAAAGAGGAAATGGAGCAGTTTGTCCTTTTAATACATAGAAGCCTAAACATAAAACTATTAAGAAAGAAGCAGGAAGAATTAAATGTTTTAGAAGCCAATCTTTCAGCAAGGATACACACCACAGATTCTCCTTTTGGCTCATCACATCATATCATAAATGGACAAGGATTACCATTATTCTTACAAATACACAGCATGCCCACTCTCATTCTCTAGGTCAAGCCAGCAATCAGTGTGGGCTGAGAAAAGGAAGCATTACACAAAGCCTATCAATTCACATTTGAGTCCTGCCAGCAAAACTCCCTTCACTGAAGTTAAACAAAACATCATGTCAACAGCAAAGTGTAGGACTCCACAGGAGGAGACTCCACATTTTCTGCACTGATATCAGCCACCCCTCTGCAGCAGGGAAGGAACTGCAGCTCCTTCTAAGAGCAATGAGCTGCAATTCCAGCTTCTGGTCACAGTGACCAGAAACACTGAAGTATCTAGAAATGCCTAAAATAACTTTGCCTGCTTCCTTTCTACCTTCTGGTAGCACGTACGCAGCTATCCCTCCTGGAACATGAACAGCCAAACACCACCTGCTCTCTGGTCCAAGAAACACCCCAACTCCCTCCATGCTGAGGGAAAGAGAAGAGGGCAGAGCAAAAAGATGAGGATATGGAGGGATGGAGAAGCAGAGTTTGCACAGGTGCTGGAAGAATACAGCACAACACATGGAAGGGGTGAAAGGAAGGACTACCCTATGTGAAGACAAGAAACAGTAAGAGAAGCAGCTCCTTGCGCTGCTCCATTCTGCCACTGCTGGACAGTGCTGGGAGTTATACCTGACGGTGACCTTGCAGATAACCTTGCAACACCTCCTGGAAGCCCACAAGTGCAGGACAGTAGCCCGGGGCATGGAACAAATGACAGATTGGAGCCAAGGGATCCTTGAACCCACCATGCCCTAAAGGGACACACTGAAAGATGCAACAGGAAAGCTGGACAAGAAGAGATCTGTGCACAAACGCCTTTTTCCTCCCTCTCCTTAAAGAAAAAGTTTCCTTCATTTTCCCACTCCAATCTTCCCTCCTTCATCTCCAAAATGGTGAAGTGCCAGGAAGCAACAAGAATAGCTTTCAGTGGGGCAAATAAGCAAAACTGCCAGTTGGAACCACAACAACAGAAAAGCTGCAAACTGAAAAACAAACATAGGAGAGGGGGTATCCAAGCATTTGTGGGCTACTTGGAAATAGTTCCTGGAAGTTAGTAACTTGAGTATTTAGACTGCATAGCTCTTACAAAGCCAGCTGCAAGGCAAACATGCTCTGCTTCAGTCCGGCTGCCCAGCTCACACAGTGCTCAGCAACAGCGCCGGCAGCACAACACCGTGTCGGGGGCAGTTCTGAAGTGACTGCTTATGTTGCACACAGAGACCTTCTTCCACTTGTGCCCTTGGGTCAGCCTTGGGCACACAGCCTGTCCCTTCAGGACAGAGTGAAGGCTTATTCACTCTGTTTAGGGTGGTTTATCTCTGTACTCTGTGCAACTAGCCCACACTCGCCTTGCAGAGCAGAACAGTGTCCCCACACAGCCTCTGTCTAGTCCAGCACATCACCTTCGGAGGATGCACTGTATCCCAACACTGTATCCCAGCCAGGAGCTGGTGCTTCCCTAAACAGTGGCTGCAGTCCCCCAGCCTGTCCCTGGATACCTGTGACCCACAGAGCCACGTCTTTACCCATGCCAGGTAGATGTTTTGCCATGAGGGCACTGAGACAGAAAACAAAGCAGCACATGGCACATACTGGCCCATTAAAAGGGGCTTTTACTTCTTTACTCAGCTTTTCTTCCCACTCTCCCAGCTCTGACTGTAAGGAGAAATGCTCCAACTTCCTTGTCACCACCACAATGTTTTCCCTGTTCATTTCACAAACAGAATTGCAGCATGTTGTGTTTTATATAACATTTGAGTCACTAAGGTTCAGCCCTAGTATGAAGCAATTCCAGTATCAACTTCATCAGGTTGAGCTCTTGGGCATCTTCCAGCCTCTGAGACCATGTTTAAATCTTTATTCTTGGTTCTCTTAGAAGCCCAGTGACATTCTCACAGACCAAGGAAACACGTGCACATCCAAGTTCTCTGTGATGACAAGATTATAACATCCTGAAAGAAAAACCCCAAAACCAAAAAGGACACTTTTCAAATAATTTTGCATTTCTTGAAGGTTTGCATTTCCAGGAAGCTCCAAGTGACCTTCCCCACTGCAACAAGATTTGCTGCTTTTCCTGGCAAAACCACCATCTGCTGAGAGCACATCAGCTCTTGCCTGGGTGTGCAGATGCTGCAATCCCTGACACAGGGCTCCCCATGCCCCCCAAACACACAGCTCTGGCAGCTATTGCTCAGCACTTTACGTCTTCATCGTGGCTTGATCCATTCAGTGTGCACCTGGCAGTCTCAGGAGCGTCTCCCTCCGCAAAACAGGCAACCTGAGGGATGAGGAGGCTGGACTCCACAGCCTTCCCAGCCCTAGGAAGACCCTTCTTCCCCACCCCAGCAAGCAGCACCCAGCCTGGCAGGCAATACATCACACAGCAGTGGTACAGGGGATATTGAGACACAGCAGCTATTCCTGTTGGTGCAAAGCCTCAGCCAAGCATGCAAGTGCCCTGGCAAAGCTGTGATTTATTAGTTTTATGCCGACTTGCACACCGCCTCAGAGACTGCAGTGCAGATGTGGCCCTGATCCTCAGCAAAGACACTCTTCAATCTGCTTATACACCTCAGTTTTACATTTCTGTGCTAAGCCCTTTAGATGAGAAGACATGGCTTACAGGTGGAGGCACAGTGAAGTTTGCTCCACAAGTTTTTCATACTGCAAATGGTATGAAAATCACAAACCACAAATGCTAAATAAACTCTTTCCAAAGAGAAGCACCATTAAAAGCAAAAAACTTCAGAATTGAAATATTGGCTCACTGAATTTTATGACGGTTGGTTTTGAGTCATATGCAATCCACATTAAGATGATGAACATTTTCCTATAGAGGAGAGACTTAAGCTTCCCTAATCCAACCAACTTGTTACTCCTAATGCCAAAAGGAAATACAGCAACACCCATGCCCTTTGCTTCTGACAAATCATCACTGGAATGACTGGAACACACTGCAGCTCTTCCCACAACTTCCATCAAATCCTGTAGCACCAGACCATGCTGTCCAATATCCTCCAGCACTTTGTCTTGGCATAGTTGCCTTTGCTGGGGCATTACAGGGAGTGCCAGTTCATGTAATCACCGAAGCCAGGAACACCTAGTTCCAGAACAGCACTTTCAGACAAAGCAGAAAACAACGAAGCCCTTCTTTCCTGTGCTAGACTTATACCATTCCTTGCAACACCAGCATATGATTCATCACATCACATTTGTTTTAAGATTAAGAGCTTGACTAACTGTTTGAGGCACCTTAATACCTTAGATTTTATGTATATATTGTGCTTTATTTGAAAGCTAGATGTAATTTAAAGGGGGGGGGAGGAAGAAACACAAAAACTTCCGTGGACTTGAAGTTATAGCACTTGAATTCCAGTTAAGAAAAGACTAACGGTATTTCACCTTCCAATACCTGAACTACATAATTATCCAGGAAGTGTTTGTCCAGTTATGTACACGAAGGCTTCACCTCACAAAGTCAAAACTTTAGAAATTGAAACAAAGAGCTAGTAGTTTCACACCTTGATTAACAGAGAAGAATATGAACATTTATTAGGCATACAAGAAATAAGAGCAATGTAACTATTTTCCATTCTAGCAGCCCTAATACACTACCAAGGGTTCAAATGTCTGGTTAAGAACACACAATACACATTACTAAAATGGGTATGATGCTGAACTCTTTATCTACCTCACTGGAAATCCAGGGTACTCCTGGGAACAGGTTTTGCCAAGGTACTGGCCTCCATCTCCAGAAAGGCATGATAATCTTCACAGACACCATTCGGTAGCTGCAGGTTTTAAATGAATTAAAAGCTTTTTTACTAAAATGTTTCTGGAACACATCTCTGCCAGCAGGGGAAAAGGAAAAAGCCAGTCCGACCAAAACAAAAATCCAGGAGCAGTGGTTAGTGGCAACCTGTCAATTGTTTTTTTCATTCAGTTGTCTTGATGGAAACAGCAGACTGCACAGTAAAGGTAGAAAGAAGAGAAAGCAAGCAGGAGATGCTACTGGGATTATTCTTTAATGGCAGAACACAAAGTATAAAGACAAGAGTTTCAAAGCTGTTAGGCACCTAGGAAAGAAATCAAGGCATGCGGATACAATGTATCCTGAGGATATTTGCTGCCAAATCAAACACTTGTCTTGTCTGCCTCACACATAAGAACCATCACCTACCACACCTCAGTGGACAAGGCAGCCACACCTACAGTGGGCAATCAGATCACGGCCATTGCCCGGGGTCTGAGCATATCTGAAACCTCTTTCTTGCTCTGTTCAAAAGCTTTGCCCTACTCCCACACGATGCCTTTTAAAGATTTATTCAATAGCAGACTACTGAGACACGCTGCACTAGCTTCTCAAAATAAGGAGGTCATTCAAGACAATTAAAACACGGATAGCAGCATTCAGACCTTTAAAGAATAAGTCTCTTTGTAGTTTCAAAGTATTCTTCAGTTGCACAGATAACCTGCATTTGTGGAGTGACGCAATGCAAAATTTTCATTATGTACACGGCCACGCTGTTCTACTGAGTACGATGTTCTTTGATGTGAGGGTGCTTAGTTTCCAGAACTGGAATCAGCTCTACAGTAATGTGCTGAACTGAACAACAGTCCCCTAAACATGACTGGGGTAGACAGTTGTCACCATGAGAAAGCTTTGAAATGGAAGAGAAGAACAGAACCTGAAATAAAACTAAATAAAATCCCTTTGTCCCCAGGAGCAACAGCAGTATGAACTCACTATTCACCCACTACTGATATGCACAGGAGCTCACCTAACCGTAAGAAAGAAGAAAATCACCTTTTAAATCTGTTATCCATTTTACAGATTTTTCCTTTCTTTATGGCCACCAATGCTGCCATTTCATCTTACAGCATATTTACAATGCATAGGGAAGAATTTCCTTCACTGTCTCGGTGGCTCATTGAGATCCATCATCTCCCTTGCAGGCAAGTTCAGCATGTTTTCCCCACCATGCACAGTAGGGAATCACTTCTCTGTGAGTTCAGGTCAAGTGCCACTGCATTTGATCCCAACAGCACCACCACGTAATTTTTTTTCCTAGGTATCACTTAGGAAAAAAAATTAAAAAAAAAACAACAGAGGACCACAAGGCCATTTAACCCCAGAAACTTTAGTCTTTGTACACAAACTGGGAATTTCTGTGAATTCTTCCAGTTCATATTCAGTACATGGGTAAAAAATACCTACAAGCAAAGGCTGATCTTTACTTGTGAGAATATAGCAAGACTGTCTGGGGAAAAAGGGAGTTCCACTAAGAAAAAGAATGACAGGCTCTTGGGAGTCTGAAGAGAGCAGTAAGCTTACAAAAAAAAGCTTGTCCTAAAGCTCAGCTCTATGCAAAGCAATATTTTCCAGATCTTAACCTTGACAGCATTTCTCTTTTACCCTCCAAAATTATCCTTAGAAAAATAATTACCAGAAACTTAAAGCCCTGAGATCACCACGCACAACATCATTTCCGCATTAGCGACAAGACACAGTCCCAGCTTGGCCACCAGCTTTCTCTCCCGACGGTCTGAGCAGAGCCCAGCCCAGCGCAGCCTCACGTGCAGCCCTGGTTCTGGCGGGCCAGCGCCGCTCACCTTTTGCCCCGCTGCAACAAGCGCACTGCGATAAGAGCTCTTCCTGCTGCGGGCTCCCAGAGCCGGCCCTCTTCCCCACCGCACCCACCCACAAGCTTCTCAGTGGGGTGGGATTCAGCCGTGACAATGCAAATCGGGACTAGGGGGCGGAAGGGGGAGGACAGGAAAAACACAGCACAAAGCTGGTTCTTCTCTTGCTCTTCAAGTCTTGCTTCTTTTCATCTGAAAGAGCCCACTCAGTGAATTCCACAGCGTGAGATCAAGTCCATGCATTTTCTCTGGAAGGGTGTTTAGCACTCTTTTAGCAGTTTTGTATTTGAGTTATCATGTCGAAATATTTAAGTTCTTATGTAGGTTGGAAAAAAAAACCCCATACAATACCCATTTTCTCCCTTCAAGAGTGACAGGTTTGGGTTTTTTTCAGTCTACTTGTTCAATTAATATAACAGTATTCACCAGCAAAACAATAAAACATGTGAACACACTGAAACAAACAAAATTTTATTTATGACTTAACAGCATAACCTGAAACACAATCAGTCTTAAAATCTAAAAAAAAAAACCTGAAAAGTTTTTCAGGTTTTTAAACTCTAAAAAAACCCCAAAAAACCCAGAAGTTGGCATATTTATCATTTCTAGATGGATAAGGTAGGCACAAATGCGTAACTACTTCTAACTATATCTTGATGTAACAAAAGACTACTTCCTCTTATGCCATCAAGAAAAACTCTCCTTTCTTAGCAGAGGACCAAATTTAGTGCACATAAATATTTCATAACTTCATCCTGTCAAGAAATCAAACTGAATTACTTAAGGGCAATTTTCCAGGAGCCGCACATCCAAGCTCGAAGAATAAAACTGAACTGATTACTCCCATTCTTCCGCTTCATACTGAAAGGCCAGAAGGTGAAGCAACAGTGCAAAACTGGAGATCTTGTGTGGGTGTCATCTGAGAACATTCTCCACCAAGTGCTAAACCCCATTAAGAAACACAGAAACAACACAGTAAGACTGGCATCTTCTGAAGAAAATACAACTCCAGCTTTACAATCCTCTCCTACATCTTGGTCTGCCAGAAGAAACAAATTCTGGCTTTCACAAAACCTCACGAAAACTGAAACAACAGCCAAGAAACAACTTGCTGGTACAGACAGAGGCCAACCACAGAATCAAAAGGTGACTGAAGACAGACATCTACAGGTGGTTTGATTTCCAACAGCACGAAACACACGCAGCTCCCGCTGATCTGGAGAAGAACTCAGCACCTGAAGAAGACTTGAAGCCACTTCTGTGCAAACAAACCCTGACCTAAAGATAAGAGCCACACTCTGATAAAACTGGCACAAGACACTACCTTGCTAACAGAGGTAGCCTTAAACTTCCTAAGCATTGGATGACACAGATTTGGATTGGACTCTGCGTTTATCTTCTTCAGTGTTTTATCAAGCTCTGACAGAGCTCCACTTGTTAACTTTGCAAGACAAGAACAGGGATGCCAAGCAACCACCCTGTGGCAGCTAGTGCTCCAGTCAGTTCCGCAAGCATTGCACATTCCCAGCTTTCCTCCTTTAGAAGGCTATGCGCTGATTCACGGTTGCTTTCTCTTATTGCAAGACAACCTCCTTTGGAAAAAGGAAAAGCATTTTCTTCATATCCCCAAGACCATGGCGTCTGCGTTCTTTATAAAATATTGATTTGTCTGCCGTCTGCAGTGCCCGAAGTTAAAAGTACATGCATTTGAGTAGGCAAAACCAGAACCACGAGCTGCTGAACTGGGCAGGCCTAAATCAGCTCCAACCCAAAGCCATTCACACAGAGTTACACCTGAGCCTGCCTCCTGGCAGGGCTTTCTGCGGGGCTGAACCACTACTGCAGGACACCCACAGCAACAGCTGCCTCATGTCTGGCCATCTCAGGGCATGGGCAGAAGAGCTCAGGTCTGTTTACATCCACTTGCCTGTGCATATGGTCTTAAAGGTGGCACATGGGATAAAAAAAGCACAAAAGCCACAACATCTTTGTCTCCCCAACAATTATGGAATATTCCCATCAATAGCTCCAACACAAGACCCCCTCCCAGAAAAACCCCAACAGCTGCTTGCTTCAAAACCCATAAACTTTCTCTACCCACAAAGCTTTTTCAGGTGCCTTCCAATGAAGGAAGACAAGAGGAGAAGGGAGAGTGGGAGGTATAACACACAGAGAGGGAAATTAATAAGTCATCAATATATACATCCTGTTAAAGCCTGAATCACTGCCAGGAGACTCAAGTAAATTGACAGCCTTAAGTGCAGTGACTGGAGGCCATTTTAGCTGTTCCTAGTGACAGAAGGTATAACCACGAGGAGCTCCTTAACATACCAGCTTTGCCATTCTCACAGGACAACATACATTTGACAGTATGATGAACAGGCAGATGCAGTTAAAAAAGCAAAAAACCCTTTTCTTTAACCTGCTCCTGAGTGCCAGCTCTGAGGAAGCACTACAAGTAAAAGGAAAAATACTGCATAATCCAGGGGCAAAGTCAAAAATCATCACTGCATTATGGAAACTGCAGCTAAATAATAAAACAGTCTTGGTCTTAACCTGTACTCTGGGGAGTAACAGGATGATGCCTGTGCTCATTTTTCACTTTTCAAATCAATACAAAACTTCGTAAATCAAGAACTGTTTTATTACGTGGTATAAGTACATGGTGACTTCACAAGCTAACAAATTAAAAAGCCTGGAATTTTTTTCCTATTTGTGAGTTATCTTCTACATTCCTTTAGAGAGCTGGACAGTTTTCATGAAGCTACCATGCAATTCACATACACATTATTACAAAGCAGCTGTCTAAGCCTTTATAAAAAATTTCCCATATTTCCCTAGTTCCCTGTGTCGACACATTACTTTCCAAGACACGGATCTAGGAAAGGTAAAACGGTGCTGTCATAGCTGTTCTGTCAGATCTGATTCATATTTCCTAGAGTAAACAAAAAGCTGCAGACTCGGAACTCCAGGTGAGCACCCAAGTGAACTGTAATAAAAAGTTATCTGGAGACTGTAAAGGCTTCTTACGTTACTCTTTTTTTTTTACAGGTCCATGTCTTTCTTAGGGAATTGTAACGCTAGGGATTTAGCTCACTTGGCTATTTAGTATCTCTTCTTATTTGGCCTTGTTGTAGCATCACTTCATCAAAACACCGGGTCTCCAGTGCTGAAAAGGTCCTTCCACGCTTAACCCGGACTGCGAGGACCTCTCTCAGTGGGGCAGGCTGCTGACAGCAAACAGGCTCCACCGCGCTCCCCTCCGCACACACGGAGGGGGCACGGGGCCACATTACCCAGATATTTTGGTGCAAAGCAACGCGCGGACTCCGCGGCGAGTCGGAGCCGTGCACCGAGCCCCGGCAGCGGCAGATGCCAGTTCAAGGACCGCCGGGAGAGCGCTCCCGGAGCCGCGGGAGGCACGGGGCGCTCCCGGGACTGTGTCCGGCAGCCCGCCCGCAGCCCGGCGCCCGCCCGGCCCCGCTCCCCGCCCCACGCACCGCTGTCCAGCCGGGCGATCTGGGGCAGCCGGTAGGTGCTGACGAGCAGGTCCAGGGGCACGGCCACCGCGCTCCACTTCACGTCCTTGAGGCTGCAGCCCAGCGGCGGGCCGGGGTCCATCTTCCCGGCCCGGGAGGGGAGGGAGCAGCCAGACAGGCAGCGCCGGCGGGGTGCTCCCACCCGGCGGGGCGGCTGCCGGCGGGGCGGGCGGCGGAGGGGGGGG